>JABFOV010002591.1:0-19353 GCA_022817685.1 Aradophagus sp. ZL-2020 | reverse complement strand
CACCCTCCCTTGCGCCAATCGGAATCGAAAATAACTTTTCAATCATTTATTCTCCGCGCGCAAAAACGCCACATTCTCGGAGCAACGGCAAAACTTGCCCCCGGTGGATTAACGAATCGTTTACGTAGCTTTTTGCGCGGTACGATTTTTTGCTGCACCGGTATGACTGCAATTTGCCATTCCGACGAAAGGGACGAAAAAAGACGGAACAAGCCCAAGTGAGAAACAATCCGCCGTCCTATTATACATATGTATACCCGTCATGTTTTATTCCGATCGCGTCGGAGGGGGAGGGGGCACGTAAGAAGTTTGGCAAAAGCGACCGAGCGTTTTCGTAAATATTGCGTTGCCGGTCTCCGGGCTGCGTTTTCGTCGCCGAACGCCCGAGATTGACGTCTCATTAATAACAAGTTTTCCTGCCGGCATTGTGGGTACGTGCGGGGAATCCCGATGAAATTGGATCTCGATCATTTTATTATTATTATTTGTTTTTGCAAATGATCGCGTATAATTTTGGAAAAGTAAATTGCAATTCGTACGTTCGTGTGTTATTATTGATTAAAATTTAATTAAAAAAGTCAGTTTATATGTAATTATATTCCGTGGGAGTAAACATCACATGCTTGACAACTTTTGATTACAAGATGCGAAATTATATTCATGAAGTGAAAACTAATATTAGTTATCCATTTTAATAAATGGTTTTATTGGAGTCTGTGCCTTTGAACATATAAAAGTCAAAATCAAAGTATAAACGTCTTATTTAAATTATTTTAATTGAAAAAGTATTTACGTCGTAATGAGTTAATATTTTTTAACAAACATTCGTTTCGATCATTTTTTACCAAAACTGACACAATTAATTATGAAACGATCTTCATTTTGACTGGAAACTATAAATTGTAAGTCAAGATTTATAAGTTTTATTGCAAGAGTAATCTTTGAAGATGTCAACTCGGAAATAACTGCTTTTAAAGGTAATGTTTTTGTCTGTTTAGATTTTGTTCTAAGAGTTTATATTTTGAATTAAAATTTTAATTCATTCAAATGCAAATTTCATAAATAAAAAAATGTGCATATCAATGTTTAAATTAGCTAATTGCATTGAAAACTTTGCAAAACGAAGCTTCATAAAAGCAATAGAGTTATGATCAACGAAAAAAGCGTTGCCATAAATTTCATTACCCAAACAGCAAATTCTGTATTTCTCGAAACGAATATTACCAATTCACATCTGCGAAATGTACAAAGCAAGAACGTATTTGTATTACATAATTTATTTGCAGCAAACACGATTTAATCACGCATGTCAGATGGGAAATTGGCAAGCTATATGACGCACGAATAAATAAAAGTTGAGTAATGCCGACGCGAAGGAACGTTGAGAATATTAGCTAGTAATAAATCTAATAATTCTAACAAACGTTATCCCAATTTAAATAATCCCCCGACCTAAGTCTTCATTTACTTTCTCACTCTAATCCTGTACGTTTAATAGGCCAAACTATGTCGCGGGATAGAAACTAATCAAATAATTTCCCACAAAGTGCTTGCAATAAACGATGACAAATGTAAAGTAAAAGATTTCGTGATGTAAGTCAGCCAAATTAACAAGTTTGTTTGTTCTCGGTTTTACTGTAAACATAATATTATCTTTATAGCAAAGTTGTTGAGCCTTAAATATATATCAATAAATTTCAGACATCGAAAATTTCTTTCTGAAATATAACTCACTAACGTCACCGTTACCTTAAAAATGTTACATTTTTGAATAACAATACTACTTTGAATATTCGGTTTATTTTTATTATTTCATTTTTAATATAATTTTAAACTAAAATGTGTAAGTTTATGCTACAATACACATTTTTCTTAATGATCTGTGTTTTTCCCGTAATGTCGCATGGTGTATGTTTTAAACAATACTGTAATTTTACGAAAGTTTACAGTGCAATTGAAAATGTTGAAAAGTAATTTGCATGCATAATGAAGATTTATGAGAAATGAAATTATGTTATAAATTTTATCCGTCTTTGAAGGTGTTGACAATACGAATCAATCAAATGATGCATGTAGTACGTTTTTATGAATGAAAGTCTCCATATCTTCGCAACCGGTTTTACAGGGTAATATTATTTCACGAGTTCGTAAAAATAATTAAGTTCGCGAAATCATTGGTTCTCGATTTACAACTTCTTTAAAAATATCATTCTCTCCAATTTGCTGTCCGATATTTTCAGGCGGACGTAAAACGATAATTTATACACGTGTAAAATTAAATGCAAGGCTGGCTTCCGAAGTTAAGAAATACTGACATTTAAAGTTTAAAACATTTTGAACAACAAATTATTTATTATTATTGTTTCAACAATAAATTCAACATATGTATATATACGTAAAACAAATTTTCCATAAGTTTAATCCACGTGGCTGTTTTCATGTGGAAGACTCTAGACTCATTCGGATTATTTTTTTAAACGAAAATCATCATTAAAAAAAACTTTCGAAATTCTCTTCTCAGATATTCTACCTCAAGTCAAATCAAAACGTCCCTCAATTATGACCAGCGCAGTAAATTTTTACTCAAAAAACTGGACCCAACAAATAATCCGTTCGCAGGCAGAATTACGCGCGAAGATAACGCTCGGCAATGATCAACTTTGCTGACGCGTTAATGACCAGTAGTTATTTGGCCACGGCACGATGCAGCGACACGCGAGCCGGAAATGGCGCGTAATAGTCACTGCACCGCATTGTAACGGGCGATTCGTCTCCGGGGATGGAAAGCCTTTTTCAACTGGCTGACGGTGATACATGAACCCGAAGCCACCCGAACCGCTTTGTTCGCAAAAATGAACCCGCCGAATTATCGTCCCTCCGGATAATAATATCGAAGTCGTCCGAACAACCCCGAAGGCAAACTCCAATCGAAATTTTCGACACCCGGAATGCCGAGAATTTATATTAAATCGTCTGACGTAAGCGGAATTGAACTACTGAACTTGCGAATTAATTCTTGTTGTTGGTAACGTGCGGCTATATTTCGCGCGAGTCAAAACAAACGTTTTTGCGTCGAACGAAAGCGGAGCGGAGATGGAGAGAAAAGATTAAAGATGAATTACTCGGGCAGGGGGTGGGAGGGCAGGAATACATAATTTAAGGTCACTGGCGCGTGTCTCGGAAATAAAAATAATTTGCTCGTCGGCCAAAATCGCGAGATAAATGGGAGGCACGAGCTCGCATCTGCTTAGTTCGCCTCGAGTTTGTTGAACAGCCGGCGGAATCGCGCGACTCTTGACTTTCCTTACGCGAAAGCTAATTATATCTCATGTCAAAGGGGATTCCGCTTGTCGCGACTTTGTATCTTGATGCCATGCTGAAATGTATTCTTTTGTTTTTTCAATGTTTTAATTAAAATGATTTCACGGAAACGCAAATCGCAAAACACGTTCGAGGCGATTCTCTGAAATAATTTGCTTCATTAAAATTAAATTATTTTGCATATTTCTGTTAGATCGTTGTTGCCCGATCAGAAAACTATATGATTTTTCGATATCTAAAAGTGGATTAAAGAATTAATATGGCAATGGGGGAAAGAAGGGGGAGTAATGCATGACCTCTCGATATGACCCTGCCAGGGAAAATTTTACTGGTCCGACCCGGATATGGCCCTGATGAGAAAAACTTTCTTTGTCAAAGCCATATTGATGCCGTGCGTCGCAAAAGCCATATCAATTTCTGCTATTTCGACTAGAGTTATTCAAAATGATTTTTAAGTGGTGTCAGATTTTTAATTATAAATAATAAATTCGAAACGCAATTAAAAAACGTCAAACGTAAAGCGTTAATTATTCGTTAATTTCGTTTCAATGGTAAAAATGCTTCACTTTTACATTTGTTCTCTGCATTTTTTTGATACGACTTTTTCGATCAAACGTTGCAATTTACTTTTTAGTGAATTTTTTAAAATTTCATTTTAAGAAAAGTGAACGCTACGAAAATCGAAAAAATATAACATTTTACATTTATGTTTCAAACAATTTTTCCTCGAATTTTCATCAAATTCTTTGAATTTTTACTTCACGACTTAATCTCTTAAAATTTTGTATTAATACGCTAAAGTTTTCAGTTTACTCTAGATAGATTGAAATACTGTTCAATCAATAAAATTCACATACTTTTTTTGTAAGTGAATCTTGATTTAACGAGAATATCAATCAATTGCATAAATGACAAACAAACTTATCAAAACGATGAAACGCTGAATCTTAACCAAGTGATTCTCGGAATCGCTAAAACTAACGATGTTTTTTTTTCGTTTGTTTGGTTTCGTCCTCTCGAACTCTTGGACGAGCTTAATTCATCGCAAACAATGAATCGCCGTCCGGTGCATCAGTCGGTAAGGCAATCAATAGCCGCCTTATTCCCGAACAAAACAGGAATCGATTTAACGTCGACTGCAAATAATTTCGGACTGTAAAATATATTTATTCATTCAAACGTCGTTTGTTCGCGTTTGAAAACAAAAGTTAACAACGCTCAACACATTTCAATACGTTTCGAAAAAATCATTCGGTGGAAGAAGATGATCGAAAAGGTTGGACTTTGAAATGACATTGACTACGACGTCGAATGAAACAGGAAAACAAGTTTTATCTGACGGCGGAACTGAAATCGAGTGATCGGGATTTCTTCAAGCAAACGGAAACACGAAATTGTAAAATAACTCCACGTCGATTTGCATCGTAAACACGGTAAGCGAGTAGTAAATAAATTTGCACCTCGTCAACTGCGTTCCTCAAATCGATCCTTGAACGTATTTTCGTCCGCGAAGTCGGCAATTCGCGATTCGGCGGTGAGTTTATTTCAAAATCTTGGTCGATCGTAAAACTTCAAAAGACGATCGGGCAGCGCGTGGGCCCGATTAAGAAATAAACAGGATTGTAACTGCCGACGAGGCGCCGAAACCGGTCTTATTGGAAGAAGTCCGAATTCGGCATTGCTGATCCTTAAAGTCGTGCGCGATTCGCCGCGCCTTCGACCCAGTTTCCCAACTTTTATCGCGCTTTGAAAAATTATGAAAAATATGAAAATACGAACGATCGATATAATCCTTGATAACGAGCAAGATCTGCAACGACAGTCAACGTCAGCACTTAATTGGCAATGAAAGTCCAAACTTAGAATAAGATTCGTTTGTTAACGATCAATAACGATAGTCATTCAAAACGATTCGAAATTCGTATGAATTGAACAATGGAATGCACATTGAGGGGGGGGGGGAGATTTACGTGTAATTGAATAGAACTGAAGTCCTTCTTTGAATTGTTGTGTCCAGAGAAAAATTATTTTCCAAATTCAAAATAAAAACTTGAAAAGTTAAATAAAGAAATATGTGAAATAAATTTTTATTTCTTTTAAAAACAAGTTTATATTAAATTTGTAATTTTCAAGCAACTAATTTCCCTTTAATTTGTCGTAAAAAATCATTTTTATCAAGTTTTTTGTGCAGTTTTTAAAGACTGTAGTTTTTCAACGCCGTCTAATAACATTTCTTCGGATTTCTTTAAATTTTGAAATATAATTGAAATATATTTTTTAGTTTCACAAATCTTAATTTTACAATCTACAATAATAATCTCAAACAATAGAACGACGGCTTCTTTTACGAAAACTTTGGTTTTATTGCTGATTCAACATCATTACTTTAACTAGTGATTCGAAACGCATTAAAATTGAGTTGCGTTCCTTTATTAGATTCTATTAATATTGTGCTTACGATGAAAAAGTGGCCAGACGTAAATAACGTAATGAATGGCGTTCCCCGTAACGCACTTATATGTCATCGTCATACTTTTTTGAAACTTCATCTCTTCAAAACGTTTGTTATTTTACCGGGCCACTCGTGTTTTCGTACACTTCTTCCTAACGCCTGGAAAGATCAGCTCTGCAGTCCAGTTAAGAGTGCTCGATAATAAAATTTATGTACGTAAACTGACGGAACAAATTGATAGCACTTTTTACTTTGTTCTGGCGATTGAGTTGAAACATTAGTCTATTGAAAGGGCGACCATTAATACACATCAAATTATACGCACGTGACAAAAAAGTTCTGTGTAATATAGAAAGATCGAATTTCATCTCGGTAAACTTTTATTATGAGAATTGCTAGACATTGGCAGATATTTTTGTAAAATTTTAACTTTTAGAGACGTTTTACTAAACTAAACTGAATATGCGAAAAAAAATCTTTAATCAAAACATCAAAAGCAACATTTACACATTGGGAACTTCATACTCATGAACATGATTTGTGCCAAAGTAAACAAAATTTCGTACTACTTTTACCAAACATTCGAGTTGCACTTGTCAAATTATTTTTCTTCCATTATCGTACATCAAATGTATTCTCACAAAAAAATCTTCCTTCGCTTTTATCTTCAATGATACGTAAAATGGAAGTAAAAGGTCAAAAAAAGCGGCAAGTTCAAAATAAATAAATAAATAATAAAAAGAGACGTGAAACTGAAAACAAATGAATAAACAAAGCGGAATAAAAAAAAAAAATAAAAACAGTATCAGAAGAATACAATACACGTATTGCGGTGGCGGCAAAGTTTGATACTCGCTTCTAAAGGGTGAAATGGCCTGGAAAACGTATGCGAACCTGGTAAAAGTAGAAGGAATCAATGTCTCCGGCCGACGCGTTCACGGCCTCGAGATCGACGTCTTCGACGTAGAAGGGCGTCGAGTGATTTTGCCTCATATCGTTCTCCGGCACGGCGCTCTGATTCCAATCGGAGCTTTTTCTCCCGTACCCCTGAGACATGTTCCTCGCGCTCGTCCGGAACATTATCCGCCGGCGATCCAATTCCCACGGCAAGCCTCTCCTTTTCCACTCAGAGTCCAGATCTCGAGGACTCCATACCGAGTCATTGATCCTTGGCTCGCGCGCGATCCTACGCTAATTGCGCGCGTCCGACCGAACGAAAAAAAACGTTCATATCGATTCGAAAGTAACGTTCATATCGTTCAGATCGATTCAATTGATCAATTCCGCTACAACGATAAGTCTCGACAAGATTTAAAATTTTTTTTTGACGACTGATGGGTATTAATGTCTCACACTTAAGCGCCTCTGAAATGATATGGAAATCGATTTCTCGTTAGTCGACATAAAATTTACTTCGTCGTTAATTAATATTCAATTAATATCCAGTAAATATAGTTTGAGGTATTATGATTATAATTTATACAACAGTGCGTTTAAAAATGAATGTAATGATTATTCATGGTCTTAAAAAAAAACACTCTTTCTTGATCGGAATTTACAATCTTGAATCAACCCTTTTTGACTTATTTTACTTCTGCAAAAAGAACAACAATTTTTTTAGTAGAGAATAAATATCGTTTGCTTTGAGAGTAAGTATTATATGCCTGTAGAAAATTAGAATAAGTGGTAACACATTTGTTCCAATTGGTTTGCGAAAGTTTACAAAATTCTTCGCAAATTTCTTCGAAATGTCCCAATCTTTGCTAATTGTCAAAGATGTTTTAGTTTTCGTAAAAATGTTGATAAATACTTCAAAATGAAAATTCTTGTCTACAGTGTAATAAAAATTCCTGCATTTTTTGTTCTCCAAAATCGTAATCTTCTCATGCGAGTTTTAATGAACGAATAATAGCTGTTCGAAGAAGAAAATATATAAAACATTAATGAACGAAACATTTCGGTCGCTTTTGTATTCGTTATGTATGCATGCATGTATCATAGAAATTTCTTCTCCATTGTTTGACGTACATTATATTCGTTCGATGCTTTATTCAATTATTAAATAATTTGCCATGGCTCTTACCACTCCATTTATTTCCGCATGCTTAGTTTCAAACGTAAATAATTAATTATATCACGAATTTAATAAATTTACAATCGTCAAACAATTCATATATAATGATTTGTTTGGAATGAAATAAAAAAAATCTCTTTTTGAAGTAATGATTTAACTTTAAACTAGATTATCAAATAAACTTCCATAAAAACGAACTATATTTATTAAACATTTGATTTGGAAAATTTAAAAAATCTTTTCTGTTAAAAACAATAATTTTTCCGATAAATTAACGAAAGGAAAACAAATGAAATCTCGTTGAAATCTCACAAGTAAAATAAATCAACTTGAAATTGTTTTTTCTCCTAAATTTTCCGACCAAATTTCTTTTCTGCTTTTTTTTTTCTTTTGATTGTTGGACATTCGATAATCGAACTGTGTATCTACGCAATTTTTGTCTCTCTCTTGAGAGAGTCGTTTAATCTGGCGATGTGGTTATTGTCATCACAATACCTCAGCCAAGTCATTTCTTCCGACGATTTCGCCGACACTTGAACCAAATTGTTTGAATCGTTACGATGATGTAAGTGCAACGCGTTTTCCGCGGCAAAGCATGAACGTGTCGTGCAATCGTCTTTCGGGAAAAGATTTGCCGAGAATTGCGTCGATATTTGTTTTACGACCCAATGCTGAGATGCAAATTTTAAAATCATTTTTTTACATCGGAATGCGATTTCATTGTATTTTTTTCACGAAAAAAGTTATGTCCATATTCTCTTTAATCAAACTTCGATTAAATAATTTAATTATAAATGTCAGTTTTATAAAACG
This sequence comes from Aradophagus sp. ZL-2020, assembly GCA_022817685.1. Taxonomy (NCBI): domain Eukaryota; kingdom Metazoa; phylum Arthropoda; class Insecta; order Hymenoptera; family Scelionidae; genus Aradophagus; species Aradophagus sp. ZL-2020. The sequence goes on along the minus strand of JABFOV010002591.1, from coordinate 10,693 downwards.
AATCAAAGAAAATGATTTGTAAACATGAGTGAACGATTAACTTGCTACAACCCAAATTAAATAAATAATTCATTTTTATGAATATAAATTAAATTTAGTTTAGCAACATGATTTTAATTAATTGCAGTTGAATAGATGATCAATTGAAATAAAAATTTTATTTACGAAATTATTTGATATTCTCTAAAATAGACATTTTAGTTTTGCTTATAGGAAGATATATTTGATTCAGTCTCTCAGACAAGTGTCGTCGAGTCAGAGGCGCGCGATTTATTCAATCTTATAGAAAATTCGTAATTTAGAAATACTGTAAAAATATGTATAACACGTTTAATTATGATAAATTGCTATAAATTTTAATAAACTTTAATAATATTATTGATTCAAAAATGTAGTAAAAGCATTGTAAAGTATAACTTTTATTAAAAAAAAGTTATGCTTATAATCAATTAATATTAAAGTTTGTATTTGATTTCATATTCATTGAATAATTTATTAAATAATCTTACTCAACAATAAAAAGAAAAAAAAACATAGTCATAAATGTGCAATTAATAAAAACTTGTTAAAAGACTAACACATTTGCATAATTCACAATTTTTTATTCTCGTCTTAAACTTTGTTATTTTTTCGCATATAATTCACATGCATTGATATGATTTAAAAAGTGTGTAATTTCATATTTTTACTGTTAGATAATATTTTCGATTACTTTGATATTTGCATTTTACTTTACGCGTAAAAAATTATTTTAGTTTACGTATAATGTCGTTGTCGTGCAAATCGTACCGTTTTTAAAAAAATTAAAATTAATAAACCTATTTCAATAACTTTTTATAAAATTTTAAGTAAATTAAAATATCATAAACGGCAACTTTGCAGTGATATTGCTAAACGTTATCGAAGTTTGCAACAATGTTTTTTGAACCACCACATATGTTACAATTAAAACTTAAATTAAAATCAAGTTTTAAAATTTTCGCTAATGATATTATAAATTATCCAAACTTGCGACGAGGAAAATCGTGACAAAACAAAACACGTAACGTGAGATGTTCATCAATCGCCGTTTCGGTCCAACCTTTTTTTTACGCCCCCTATTTCATGTCGCCTCGTTAAGAAAAGCGTGAAAATGTGCGTCGACCCGAGAAATCACATTTCAACAATTGCTTTACATTTCGGCGCACGAAACGATACAAGCATCGCCGGCCGTGAATTCGCGCGCAAAATGAATCAACGATAAACGAGCACTTGCTTCTGCCACGCGCTATCCGCGACTGACCGAATCACGTTGCGTTTCGTCCGACTCGCGCTCTTCCACTCGAAGATGCGAGAGCGATGCGTGCGCTCTATCGGAAACGTTCGTCCAAACATTGAGTTCCTTTTTCATCCCCAAAATACAAATTGATCAAAGACAACAAAATACAATTGATTGATAACAAACATTGGAGTAAAATTAATCAATTTTTAATTCAATTGAAAATTGATTACTCGTGTTATTGATGGATAAAAAAAACAATTTATTGAAAGTTAATATGAAATTGAATAAAAGCGTGAAGTAAAGCACCGAGAATGTAGAATTGGTTGATTGAACCAAATCATTCGATTGATTTTTCTTTTTTTTTGCACTTATCAAAGCACATACGCAGAGAATAGTTTTCTTTGCGCATGTCAGTGATTTGTTAAGTCCAGCCAAAATTTGGTTGATTGAACCAGATATTTGGTTGATCAAATATTTATCTTATAATTTGATTGATTCAACGAAATCTTTTTTTCAGAGTGTAAGTGATAAAACATGTATTGTTGCATGCACATGGAAAGAAATTTAATTTCAAAATAAAACAAGAAATTTCGTTGGTTGACTTTGAATTTCAGTTTTAATTTTACTCTTCATATAATTTAAATTAATAATTTTTCATTTTTTTCAAATACAAATTTCACTGATTTTGTATTTTCATCGTATACTTTTCGACATAAATGATAATTTATACTAACTACCCATTTAATATTCCTGCCTTTTCCTTTCCATACAGATAGAAGTATTGCTGAAACAACAAAAGTTTCGTTCACTCAACAAAATAATTTGGTCGTTGTTAAAGTTACAAAAACTGTTTTCTCAAAATGAAGTACGACTTCGCGTTGGTAAAATTGAATAATGGAAACAATGTTTTCATAGAATGAACATAATCGTTTCAATTCAAATAGTTTTGAAGACAAAACAAAATGATTTGAATAAACGCAAACAAATTCAATTTAACAAACTTGTTCCAACAAAATTTGTATTTGCTATTCAACGCAGTCATTTCTGTCCGTGCTTAACGTTAAACAACATTTCCTCCAAATTCAGTATCGCCGTAAATTAGATGCGAATTCTGATGAAAATGATTCGGAGATTTGAATTTATAGAGATATCGCGTATTTGTCAAGAACAGTTACGGGGTTAACTTCGTCCTCCATTCTAACATCCAACTATCTCTTGTCGCGAACGTTTTGATAACAAGTTCCGGCGTCCCCTTTATCCAGATTGTCCGAGTACGTGTTTTTCGTTTCGTTTCGCATTACCTTGTATCAATTTTTACGAAATGTATAAACAGTAATGGCCAACAAATTGAAATGATAATTGCTTTTTACATATGAAAAACTTATTCGGTTATATTTATTCAATAGATTAATTTTCATAACATTTATATTGAAAAGAGGATACTTTGTATTATCATTAAAATAAATATTGATAATCATGTCTTAAATTTACTTGACTTACATATAACAAAAAAAAATCATCGAAAAATTGCAACAGTTAATGAAAACAAAAATTAACAAAAATTAAACATTATTTAAGAATACTGTAGATTCAAATATATAAATCTTAATGAAAAAAATTGAATGTAATTACACTGTAAGAAGAAATTACTTCTGAAATACTTCGAATGAACTTAGTAAAAGTATTATAAGTTTATAAAGGTGAACTTAAAAGAGGAAAGAACGTGAAAAAATCATATAAAACTGAATAAAATTACAGATATTTTCATCAGTTAAATTTCATTATTAAAAAATGTACATTTATTATATACATACGTAATTCAGTTAATATTGCATTACTAATTAACATTTCAATGACAGTGGCACATATATCGCGATAAAATCTTTTTTTTTCAGTCAGTTGTTGTGGTACGTAAAAAATGTCCATTAGAAATAAATTTACTAGCTGTGTCACGAAGAAAGGCATGATAATGGAGTAGTCGCCACGTCGATTTATCCTCCAGATAGCATCGCCGCTTCCACATTAACAATATATATTTGCTAGGGCTTTCGAAAACCGTTCCTGTTCCGCCCAGAAATTTCAAAAGCGCTGTATGTATCGCGCGCAGATAAACTTTCGATATTTAAATATCCTGTTGCCGCGTTACAATATCACGCCTGAAAACAAATCGAACTCGGATACCGAAAGCTGAATACTCGGAGGAATCTTAGAATTGCTTTTCGAGGAAATATAAGTCGAGTTTCTTTATTCAAAAAAAGAGGTTCATTGAAAAAAGAAATTTGCTTTATTAACAAAAGTAAACGGGAATGTAAGAATGAAATAAAATATTTGGGGATTTGTAAATCTCTGATAAATCGATGAATTTGATTTTAGAATAGTATATTTCAAACTTTTGTGAATGGTTATTATAATATGACATTGGACAATTTCGACATATAATATTAGTATATTAAAAATATATTGTGAATTTATTATCAATGTATTGAAAAATATAATTACATTTTATTGGCAATATATTGATAATATACTGTTGATACATATTAACAATATTAATATTTCAATAGTGTGTTCTTAATAATTCATTAATATATCGATGGCTGGGAAGAAAAACCCCCATTCTCAAACTGGCAACGAAGAACCCCCAATCCGTATTCATTGCCAGTGTGAGAATGGAAGTTCTTCGTTGCCAATTTGAGAATGGGGATTTTTCATTGCCAGTTTGAGAATGGGTGTTCTTCATTGCCAGTTTGAGAATGGGGGTTTTTCTTCCCAGCCATCGATATATTAATAAATTATTAAGAACACAATATTGTAAAAACTGTAATTATATTTTTTTTATATTTTATATTATTTTTATATTTTTTTTCGATATATTCAATGTCGAATAATATGATACTATTAAAATACATTATTTTCATCGTTTTAAAAAGAATTTTAGTTATTTACATAAAAAGCTTGTTTGATCAAAATGATTATTGAAACCACAAAACAAATATCATTCAAAGTTTTCATAATTTTATTAAAAATGTAAAGTGGTATCCAACTATATAAAATGGTTTCCTCGCACTAAAGTATAATGCTGATATAATTCCTTTCTTTTTTCCTTCTTATTATTACAATGGATTCAAAACTTTGGTACAAATACTTTGGGCAACCATCCTAGTATACCACCCGACGTTATTTCAATTTCATATGCATAACTTTCACCCATTGACCCATGAGTTTTGGATATAGGATATTGCCATCTTCGTCTAAGACGTTATCAAACAATTTCGCGACGGCCACTTGAAAGCCCGCGCGTTCCGCCAAACATTGCGAGGAAGCCGCCGTAAAAACTGTCGACGTTGCTTCTATCCCGTACTTACGGCCTACGTCGTTTCTGCAACAGATTACGGTATTGATCAAATCATCATAAAACTTTCCTCCAAGATACTTTTTATTAGTCAAAAAATCGAGTTCTCAGTTAAGAGCAAATTTTAGTTTAAAATTCGCAACTAATATTTGAACAGAAAGAAAGCAAAAAAGGTATGAATGTTAGTAGAGGAATTTTAGAAATTCAACAATTTCGAAGGCGAACCGTTTTTCCGGTGAAATCTATTTTTTGTTCGGATTATATGCAAACTTTTTATTTTGTTTAAAAAAAAGCTGCAGGTAACGTTCGTTATTGATGAAAAAGTATGTACAGGAAATTCCGTACGTACATAGTAAACGGGTTTGAAGTTGGACAAATGTTTATAAAAAAATTGCTATTTTTTGTGATAAACTTGTAATAAAATAGATTTTTGTTTTTATTGGCGCAAATGATTTTTTCTCAATTGGTGCAAATATTATTTTCCTATTAGTGCTAACAATACATTTCAAATTGGTGCAAATGATATGTCGCTGATAAGAGAGTTGGCACAAACGATATACAGCCGTTGTAACTTATCGTTAACAATCAGAACGCTATAAACGTAATTGTAAATCTGCAGAAAATGCGCCATTTCTTAAAAAATAAGCCGACAACAAATATGAAAACTACCTTGTTAAAAGAAGATCGAGACCGAGCTTTTCTCCGCGGTAAAAGGAAGCGACGCTTAAGCCGAACGCAGACATATATTTGTCAACGTTATAAATTGCCTTTACATCGCGTTCTGCGCCGAGTCCCATCATCGTGTAAAATGTACGTCTCGCTTTCGGCGACTCGCACAGTTGCTGAAACATGTACACAGCGATAATCAGTGTATTAAGTTTCGCTGTGAAAAATAGCCGTCCGAGCTAATGGTTATAACTCTATTCATTGAATATTATACAAAGAATAGTACTATTCAATGAAAGTATATATTTTTTGTACATGTTATTTGAGAAAATATTTTTGTGTTCAATCAATTTTTTTTATGATCATTTGTACATAAATATTTAACATTTGTAATGAAGTAGATTGTTGTACGGAAAATCGCCCGAACGACTAGCCAGCTAACATATATTTTCATTGACTGTTGTTAACAAAAAATAATCTAAATATAATACATTTATATTATTATAATATATTTAATATAATATACAATATATTTTTACAAAAACAATATAATATAACAATATAAATAATTGAACCGTCAACAAGTGTCAATTGATTGATTGATCCATTGATTAGCTTTAAAATTGAAAATATGTCAAACATTTCGTTTTGATAATTAAATGATTACCGGAGTGTGAGCCAACAGCTCTTCATCTTCTTTTGTCACGACAAACACCATATTTACTCCCGCCAAAACAGGCTTCGAACCATCTTCATGATCGATAAACGCTCCAATGCATATACCTTGTTTCAAAATAACCAACCAAAATTTTCGAAAATCCTTCAAACACAATTCGTCCTTTTCAACATCTGTAACAGAATTATAACGTTTAGAAAGTTAATTTGGTTGAATGAAGTATAAATCTATTTCGGTAAGTTACCATTAGCTTTGCAGGTCGGCTCGTCCCGAACGAAATCAGAGCACATGTGATCCAAAACATCCGTATACCTATCTTCAGGTATTTCCTGAATATAATACTTTAAGGGTCTACCATCCTTAAACAGTTTAGTACTCTCTTTTATCCTCCATACGTTTAATGGTCCTGGTGGTCGGTGCCAATGTAATGATACATTGGACATTTCATTTACAGTGCTCATTGTATTTATTTTCGATTATTCGGGATGAGGATAAAATCAGTGACGCAGCTGAAATTGATAATTAAAGGACTTTAACCAAAATTACATCAATACATAAATTAACGCAATCACATAACGAATTAATTACCAACCAATCACACAAATTAACGCAAGTTTGTAATTTTTAAAAATACGTGATAGAAATGTATAAAAAAAAATAATGTATATTTTTATACATCAAATTCATTGAAAATTTGATCAAATTAAATATTTAGTGATAAAAGAAAGTAAAAAAAATATATAATAGTAAGAAATATATGATGTTAAAAATGTCGTACAATCGAAAATTAAAATAAACAAAATCTTGTAATTAAATCTGTGTAATATAGAGTTCGTATATTGAATTGTCAATCGAAAATGTATTTAAAATTTGTCACCAATGATGAAAATGAGAATTACAATCAGGAAAAAAGTACCTTTAATCAAAAGTTATATAATTGTATCATTTATAATGCAAATCGTTTCGTTGATTGTAAAATAAACTAATGAAAAGTGTATTTTTTCATCTCTAATTAATCGCAAAGAATTACAAACGTATTAAAATTTTATCTCAAATTTATCTCTGAAATGTCTGAAGTGATAACATCCCAAGTTTATTATTCACTTATATTTGATCTATTATTATTGGGAGATTAATGTCAGAAATAATGTTTAGCTTACAACTTATTATTCTCATTATATTTTTATATTATTAATTTGATATAATCTAGATTTTATTTATCTTTATTAAAGCCAAGAGTCGTGTTTCATTATAATTATAACGAATTAAAATAAAAAAAAATCAATTTGGATATTACAAGTTTTTATTTTACTTGAATCAATACTATCAGTTCTTCAAAATCAATAATCAATATAAAATAATAATAATAGTTCGTTGCAGACTAATATTTTTGTTTTAGTTTTAATACCGACTATATATACGGGGTTATACAGCGAAGGCCACATTTCTATACATTTATAATCTTTGTTGCAACAAGTGTTAAAACAATATTTTCGTCGCATCTGTGCAACGATGATTGAATGTGAATTGCCATCATACTCTTTTAATTCAATCATGTCAATAAATTTTTTAGTCTTAATAAAAGATTAAATTTATCCAAATCCTCTTACAGATCAGAAATAAAATATATATCAATAATAAAAAAAATATGAAATGAAACGTAAAAAAAAAAACATCAATCAATAATAATTGTACTTGTAATTTTATTTTTAGTTTATATTACAAAGTGGAATTTGTAATATTTTCATAATAATTTATAGCAGTAAAATTAATTCAAAGGTATATTGTCACAATAATATTTCATTTAAAACAGGGAATATATTTCAAACTCACGCTGATGTTTGAGTAAAACATTTATTGACCTATGTTCGTTGCAATTGAAGCCGCTGATATTCGTTTACAAACCTTGTAAAAGATTCTACTTTGCTTAAGCGGAGGAAAATAAATTTTGTTATATATAATAGAAAAATATCATTATACAATACATACTACATATCTAAAACGATCATATAGATTATTTGATTATATTTGACCTAATTTGATTCTTTTTTACAATATATATATATATTTTGATAATTTTCAAACTTAAATTAAAACAGTTTTTTTTTCGTTCGAAAAATTTAAAGAAGTGCAGTGAAAAAAGTAATAATGTTCACCATTTTTGAAATTCAATTTGATGAAATTTGTTACATTTTCAAATGTTGCCTTAAATTTTATTTGCACAGTCCAATAAAATTTAATAAAATATAAAACATATGGACAATATGGTTAAAGCGCCACATGTTTTTTAGTATCTTTGTCACGCATTAATAAACATCGTTTTACAGTCTTTTTTCACTCAAGTCTGTTAAACCCATGTGGTGCTTTGAGGGTTAAACATGAAGGACAAAAATGCAATTAATTTCTGTTTTGCACTCTGCATACCAAAGCGACTATAGTTTATTTTTATAATGAAATTAAATGATTCTCATCGAAAAAGAATTAACCTCAGTGTAATCTTAATATTCTTCATCTCAACGCTTATCACTACAAGTGAACGAACTATAAAAAATATCATCTTATCTTAACTGTAACACTTCAATGCAGGATTCACTTGAATCCTGCATTGAAGAATCATGATAAAAACATTTTTTTCTTTTTAAAAAATGATCTAACGTTGCAAAGTTCGACATAAATTTTCAGTTTCTTTGAGGTAAATATTTCAGTCATGTTACAAGACTCGATTCAAATATTTTGAATTTTCATAAGGCAAATATTTCAAATGTGAAGCAAAGCTAAAATGAAAAAGAAAAGATAGATTGAAAATTGCGTTGAAAAATTCGCTAAATTCTGTATGAATCTTATAAATTTTCCTAAAATTGTTTACTCTGTATATATCCTTATTTAGCTTTATATTACCCTCACTGCATAAAAAATGAAAAAACGTGAATTAGAGTAGTAAACATTTAAAGATATCCGCATTCAAAGTCCAGCAGCATTTGCAATTATATCGCATTGATTCGTGCGGAATTCAAGCGTTTCCGCCCGTAGAAAATAAAGCTCGAATACGTGACATTACACGACTGCTGCAATGCAATTTCAATATTTATGCATTAACTTTAATCGACGTTTCTAAAACAATTTCGCAGTTCTTACAGTTGTTCGACTTAAAACCAAACAGTTTCATTTACCTTACGTAATTTTTTGTCCATGCAAATATAACATTGAAATCAATTAACCAGCCGGAAGAAAGACACGCAGCCAGCGACCGGCGCTGTGGAAGACTCGGGGCGTGCGGGCAAACTTTATTTATAAGTGGACGAAAGTGGCGAGAGAGCGAGCGAACGAGAAAGAGCGAAGCGATGGGTAACTCACGTTCGATTGTCGGCAAATGAATTGGCGCGCAATTTTCGGGCGAAACGTACGGGATTGCGATTTCGCCGCGCAACAACTGTCGGGGATTGAAACCGATTTCGTTGCGCGATTGTCAACAAGCGAACACACGTTGGAATGTACCGCCGTTGCCGAGCGGCTAGCACCACGCTAATGACTATTCAGCGTCGCATACATAGCAATTGTCCCAATTTATGACACACGCAACGATGAGCGACACGTTTCTGATAACGCTCAAATTCGTTTGATTCGTCACCAAGGTTCCGATCCGATTAGAACGAATTAATCGGCGAGTTGCGGTTGTACATAAGCGGAGTGAATTACTTAGCGAATCATAAGTTTAGATATAAAAACAGTTTTTTGCGATACGCGAATGAAATATATCGCTTTTTTGCACTTGGGCGCCAAAGTACACTTTTTTTGCCGTTGGGTGGTAAAGTACACTTTTTCTGCCCTCGGGCGATTTTCTGCCCTTGAGTGGTAAAGTACGCTTTTCTGTCCTTAAGCGGAAAATACATTTTTTTCTCCTTGAATAACAACGTGCTCTTTGCTATCTTCAGGCGATAAAGTACATTTTTTAGCCTTCTACATTTGATGACTTTAATTTTGTTAAAAAGAGATACACTTTTCTACCTTAGATTCTACTAGCACCTCTAAAGAAGTCTGTGTTTAAAAATGTTCCTTTATACTGACACACCGCAATGTTTTATAATGACATTTTTTGATAAGACAATTTTTCCCTCCTTTTTTTTATTCATTTCAAGAATATTCTACAATTAATATTAGATTCAAATGTGTTTTTATTTATATTATTAGTATTGTCATTATCTATATTTGTTGCGCAAATCCTTCTATAAATTGATAATTTTTTAAATCGCGACTGTTCACAGCAAACATATTACATAAAATTAATTATATATAAAGCATCAATTTAGCATCAATTCGTAAACATGTAATACTAGATAACTGCGACTTCCCTTGCGAATTAATGGTTGCCAATTAAATTTGCAAACTCTTTCATAATCATTAATATATATTTTTAGTTAACGTAACTTATAAATAATGTAACTTGGTGTCAAGATTTTGAGGTTTTTGACAAAAAAAAAAAAAAAAAAAAAAAAAAAAATTAAAAAAAAAAAAAATTATAAAAAAATATTATTTTATTATTTAATAATTAATAAAAAAAAAAAAAAAATAATAAAATAATTATTTTAATAATATAAAAGTAACATAACAAATGTTTTTAATAATCATATATTCTGCACTATATCAGTTTCAGGATATATGTTGCTGTTTACCTCGTTATCATAATAATAAAGAAAAGAAAAGTTACTGTGCGTTCTTTTATTATCAGCAAAATAATGCA
>JABFOV010002590.1:7653-19356 GCA_022817685.1 Aradophagus sp. ZL-2020 | reverse complement strand
CCGTCAGGTGAGTATAGGCGACAGGCCATGCACCCTGCCCCTAAAGCCCGTGCCCCCCTCCCCCCGCGCGCGCTCACATTGTCCTCACGAATGCAATTTAAGCCGGCTCGCCACCGCGTGCACGCGCCCACGTTCCATCCCCCTCGAAGCGTTAGGTCCGCTTTCTTCTCTTTGCCGTCCCTATCTCCTTTCACGCTCGCGGTCCCACTGTTACCGAACGGTTGGGGGGCCGCCGTCCACCCCGTCGTCACCGAAATCACCGTGTATTTTGCGCGCTAATTACATCAGTCGTGCTCGCCGGATCCAACGTAATCGCACTTCCGGGTTTCAGCTGCTGCCGGAAGTGGCGATGTGATTCTGGGTTTCGTCGACGAAAGAGAGGGTGATGCTTTTGTGAGAAGCTTGGTATGATTTTGGGTTGTTTGAAAAGTCGGAGAAGTGGATTGCTGATAATTTTCAATATTAATTTTTTTTTTATAAATGTATAGTTGCACAAACAAGAATCTTGGAAGAAGAAATATTATCAGTAAAGATATTTTTAATAGTAATTTTAACGTCGATTAATAATTTTGCAATTTAGGGTTATTAATTATACAAGAAACTTCTGTCAATTAGCCAAGCATATAAACTGAAACTTCTAAAATTTGACAAAGAAGGTGTGAAAAATGGATTTTATTGATAAAAAATTTGATATAAAGTCTTTGAAACGCTGTTCAACGCCGAAAAATAAGTTCAGTTTAAACGAGCGTTGAAATAAATGTTATCCAGAAACGCCAATGCAACATATTGTAGGGATTTGACATGTTTATAGTATCATAATATTTGGAAGTGAATATTTAATAGAGTATAGTTGATACATAGATAAAATGTTGATTTAAAATAGCCACTTTTTCTCGCATATTTATAAACATCTCATTAATTAATTTTTTTCATTATATTGTATTTAAAATTAAAATTTTATATTCGTTAAATTGTTAAACAACATTAGCACAAACGATTGAACAACTAAATCACATTTACCGTAAAGTCGTTAAAAAAGTGAAGCAAGAAAGCAGGATGAAATTTTGAAGTTAATAATCTCACTTCCCATGCAGTCAAACAGACTAGCGTATCTGCACATATTTGTAGTTTTTCCATGAAAAAAACATCTACGCGTTCATATAAACATACTCGCTCGGTCGTAAAGCGAAGAACCACACCATTGCGGCGTAATAGTATCCGGATATTCTGTAAAACCGTTACTTAATAAAACAAATACCCGCTATTTCTGTATTATTATCATGTTACACTCGAAGGCAGTGATAATTTATTCGAAGGAAGCAAATGACAAGAATTCTCACATGCGCCGCTATACGCGAATGTTCTTAATGACGTTTGTAAGAGCGCGCGGATTCCGCTATGCGCGTCGAGACTAATGTTTTCGATTTCATCAAAACGGTAATCCGAACAATTCGTGTTAATCCGGCAGAAGACGAATGTCATTGGTGTTGTGGAATAACGTTTCAATTTCTGCGCATTGTACACCGTTGTTGTTACTTTACAAGGATTTAAAGCGACGGACGAATATAAATTGAAATGATCGATCAATGGTGAATGATCAACGTAAAATTGTCGGCAACAAAATACAAGTGAGACGAGAATCAGTAAAATATTGTCCTGTAAATAACATTTAGTTGAAATTTATTTCTCATTATATCATTTTCAGCCAATATTAATTTTTATATTAAATTTTGAAAATAGTTTTGAGTTTGCCTGAATTTTCTTATTTAAATAATTGTAGAGTATGTAATGTAGGATAACGACTTTGTTATTCGAGATTATATTAAAATTGTATTACAGGACTGAACAAGATGCCAATATTATGTGACCAACTTTATTATAACTTTGGCAGTCCTACTTACTTAACTTCATTACAATATTGGCTGGCATCATTAGGGGGCAGAGCCCCCATAGTATTTCAAATTAAAAAGAAATGATTATGTTAATGTAGCTTCACACGTGGCTAATCCGCAAATTCAAATTTGATTGATTTATCGAAATTGTGCATAAAATTCCCTAATTCCCTAATTCCTTAATTTTTTCTTTTGATGATTTCAATTTCAACTTTGTAGATTATCCATCGATAAACATTTATTATCATAAATAATTCACGTCTAAAAGCATACATGAAAGGTATTATAACTCACTACTAAAAGCAAACATGTTGATATTTATTTAATATCTTTTTACTTAAAAAAAATATATATTATTCAATTATCACAATACAAACAACAATAAGCAAATTTATCAATACAATTGCAACGGTAGTAAACCCGCAGCCAAGCACGCTCATCAACATCGTAAACAATGACCTGAAAAAGAGGCGACACGTTACAGTCGCAAAGCGTGAAAATGTAATTGATAAACCGTCAACCTGTGATAACAGACGGCCGGAAAAAAGTGACAAGGGGGAATGAAAAAAAAAAAAAAAAAAGGAAAAAAAGAAAGAAGATAAAAAGGCGAGACGCATTGAGCTAGGCAAAAATTGACGAGAGATTTATTTAATCACTTCCTGTGCAAGTGCGATTGGCTGGACTCAGAAGAAAGAGAAAAACCGACAGCAAAGCCGGGGGATGTGTCCCAGCTGTGCACCGAATGACTAATACGCCAAACGCGCAGGGTGCATAACAGTGAGATTTAAGGGATGAAAGTGAACGGGGAGGATGAAGGTCGAAGGGGGGGGGGGGGGTCGCCGGAGTTAAGCCCAAGCTAACGGGGTCGCGGACGATTGCTTTGGGGAGAGCGACGATCCTGCCACGACACTGAGAAATTGCCGATTTTACAGCTCCGCCGACCGCGCGCGACTTATTCGCGTGAAATTGTCTCGCGCCTGCTAGCGCGCACGCATTATGCACGTGTTCGCGGCGACAAAAACGCTTAGTTACGTCGGGATCTGCCGTGAAATTACCGTGAAATACTGCACGCGCGACGCGGATCGCCCACTCCGTCCGTCAGTTGGCTTATTTCGATTTTTATTATTCCGTGTGAATTGTTCGCTGAAACCGGCCAGTCGAGACATTTATCGATAAATTGCGATGATGCGATTTCAGAACAGTAGATGTTTTTGAAGCGCATTGCCTTTCTCACTTTCAAGTGTTTCGGCATACCGTTCCGTTATGGCGGTAATGGAATCATAGAAATTTATGAATGAACTTAAATTCGAAGGCGATTATTTGCAAATTCAAATGATGCGATTCATCTTCTAATACGTAGTTTTATGTAGGATAGTGAAACTATTTTTTGATTTAAATTAGTTGATGTTTAAGTATTGAAAGATGGTTTAATATTCTTATTTTAATATTTATTATTAGCAAACTTATTCGTAAAAGTGGTATATTTTGTTTTTTAGTTAATGGAAAAAAATAATATACATGTTATTGCTTTGACAATAAATTCAATAAACATTTAACTGAAAATTGTCACTCTTAGTAAGAGTAACTCTTATTAATTGTGCAAATTTCTGTGCAAAGCTTTTCAGTGACACAAATTTACAGAATACTTTATTGAATTTTGCTATATTAATCAAATCATTTTGAATAATGAGAAATTGGAAACAGTTGTTTCAATAAAAAATTTGAAAATATTTTGCTGCAATTGGCTGTAGTATAACAGTTGCATTGACAGCTTTAAAAAATGAATAACAAACTTTTATAAATAGACGTTATATTAAATGATCGAATGTCAGTTATAAGATTTGACGCAGCAAACATGAAAATATGAAAACACTTTATAATTTTAATCAATAACATTAACAGTTATGATATTTTTGAAGGATAACGTGAAACTTCTAAATAGCCTTTCACTATAAATGCGTAGCTCTTGACTTCGAACTGAAAATATGATACATATTTAATACGTGTGTCTATTTCATAAAGACCGGATGTATAATTAGTTAAGGTAATTAAAAGTTTGACAAGATTGAGTGGCATATTCAATTATTAAACAATGTTGCTTTATCATAATCAAACGTCCAATAATATTTAATTAAAAATGAAAAGATTATTCGCAACTTTTGTTATACATTGAATTGATGTCATCTTAAAAACTCGTGTTTTTGATCTTTTAGCAATTACAATTTGAATTACAGGACTTCGTAAAAATTGCTATATCAAGCATAAAAGCACCATAACGCTTACGAAAACGTCCCTTCGCGATGCGCGGTTCCAGTCGGGTCAAAGACGCATCCGCTAATCGGTGTGCCGAAATTGATGAGGTCACCGCGCAAAGACAACGGCAATTGCGGACAGCGGGCGAAACAAATGGCTTTTAAGTGAAACAGCTCGTCGAAATGCAAACAATGCGAGAGCCGTCGCGGGGATTGCGCTCCTCGTACTCGTTGATCGTTGGTAATGTTGTTGATCGCGTAAGCGCGGAGACATGTCATTGACCCAAGTGGTGCTCGCGTTATTGGCGCACCGCCGCGGCGGCGGATGAGAGGCCACGCTTGAGACCGAGCGAGCCGGCGCGGCCGAAGAAAGAAGAGCGCGACGAAAAAACCGCCCGAAGGGTAAGGGGGTCAATGGCTAATCTAAGGGGACGAGTCGTCGAGCGCGCGTCGCTGGCTAATCATCCCTGATGAGGCTTGATGGAGCCGCCGGCAATTGTCTCGAGTGAGATCGCTTCGCACGCTCGTCGTCTCGGAAATCTTAACGAACGCCCTCTCCCTCGAGCCGGCCGTGCATGCAAATTCAGCCTCGCGCGCGTCCCAATTCACCGGCCCAAATCGCCAACAATAATCAGACCAATTAACCCGGCTCGAGCCGCGCGAAATATTCGACAGTTCCAACTGGCCTGTGTCAGAAGATACAACGCACGTAATCGGCGCTCCACGAGATTCTGCTTTTTGTTTTTATTACTGCATTCATACAACTTTTGTTTCTTATGGTTCAAAGTAGCAAATTTCTGTAAGATTAAAAACTCGATATTGGCTTGACAAGGATTTGTTTGTGTGAAATCACGCCGTGGCATGCTTCAATATCATTTACATATTTCCTAAATTCTATTGTATTACACGAACGAAGGATAGGAAGCCGCGGAAACACGCTTTTCACGCTGATAAGACTGATACGCGCGTACCATTCCCACGGCCTTTTGCTTTAAGATTCCGATTGAACAAGTTAACCACGACTTTCCACGAGCTAGAGAATGGTTTTAAAAGAGTTGATGAAAACAGTTGAATGATTTCGCGGAAAAGTTGTAGTCGCTGTACACGCGGTGTACTGTACGTGGCGCTGGTTGGGGCAACACGTGATAAAAAAGCATTAGAGAAAAAAGGCCAAATGGATCGAGGGTGACGCGGAGCAGTTGAATTATAAAGATGAAAGCCATTGTTAATGGGAAAAAGAGACGCTGCTCGGCGTCCCTTTATGCTCTGTGTTTCCGCACGCGATAGTAAACCGAGTTGCGTTGCGGTAATATTCAAACCAAAAACGCAATTTTTTGCATCGTCGTAAAAAATTGCATTCACGTGTTAAGTAAGAAAGTAAGTTATCTTTTATGTAAAATAATTTCTTTTATAGTTTTGAATATTGATAAAAATAAAATAAAGTCATCTTTGCTATTTGCAAATACAGTGCGAAAAGTTTTGAATCATAGAGTGTTAACACTCTGATTTCATACTGACTAGAAGTTTAACATTTGAAAAACTGAATCGAAAACCACGACATTTTATACAAAAATAACGTTATTACATCATTATGGAAAAATGTTATTGATGTTAACGACATTTTCTCAATCGTCAAACATTATATAACTTTACATATTATACATCATAACAATAAAATTAACTATAAACACAGTCGTTTTGTAGTGCTTGCAATAAACCGACGACATAAATTATACTTTGTATAACTCAAATTGCCAGGCTACCTTTCGCAGTAATTGTTTCGCGAGAATAACTTTCTGTATCGGCTGTGTCAATGAAACAGTTTCTCCTCTCATAGAAGAACTACGTAATATGAAAAAACGGCTTAACACAAAATGTACAATAATATTAACTTTACGAAATGTTTAAAATATTATATATAACTATCCAATATATGGTCCCAAATTTCTCGAATTCATAAGTTCGCGTTTCAAAATGTAAAAACGAGTCAAACTCGAATAGTTCTATTGCTTAATTTCTATTTAACGATTTTTCGTTTTTCACAAAACCAAAAATCCCATAAAAATCTTCTCATCGTACGTCAACATATACAAATAACCAACTATTTTCCGCGCTTATACCGACTCAACCTCCCGATACTATTACTCTTAAAAATTGAAAAATAAACTAAAGCAAAACAAGTTTCCCCAAGAAAAGTGAAAATAATAACAACTCGACGGCCGCCGGCTTCGCGTTGCTCTAGTTCAGCGTCTAAAAATAATGCAAACACTTTTCGAAAAAAAAGCCGTGCCTCCCAAGGCTCCCTTCCGTTCGGTCGGATGCGTAGCTTTTTTCGGCCCCCCTCGACCCCGCTTGGCCTTTTTTCGCCCGATTCGTCTGTTTTCCCGAGACCTCCCGGAGTCGCGTGAGCGAGTCGCGCGGCGCACAGATGTGCCACGAGTTCACAATGAACGCCATACGCGAAAGGGGGGCTGGCCGATGTCGAGCACCGCGGTACCCCCTCGACCCCCATATGCCCGGCTCCCCAGGGACCGCACGAGGGTGTCGGATGACGACAGACGTGCTTCCTCGACGAGCGCCGGTCCCGCGGGGACCCGGCGTTGCAGGTTGTTTTCTATCGGAAAGATGCGCTCCACCGGCGAACACTTGTCCCCCTCGCGAAACCCCCCGTTCCGGTCGTCGCGTCGCAATCCACCGAACCACCATATATCAAAGCGTAATCCGCAGCGCGGAATAAAAACTCCCTAGGCCGAAATCGGTCCAACCCTTATCCGACCCTGCCGTGAGACGTCACGAAGATGCGCGGAAATTGAACGAGTTGCGTGACGATTCTGGTGCGGTTGCGAGGGACGCAGGTTTGGGCTTTATGTAGTGTGAAATGAACGGGAATTAATGAATTATGCCGGCCCGACGAGAATTGTGACGACGCGCACCCGACGACTGAATTGCGCTTCGCGGACCTTTAGGGTGAGCGAGCTCAAAAATGAGATGGCATTTGTTCCTTTGACAATCCTCGCGCGAAGTGCAGCTCGGAACTCGAGATGTAATTTAAAGAGATGCCGGGGTTTATTGTGTTACGAAAATGGGAATTCGCCCGAGATTAATGGGACGTTGCGTTTTGAATTGGACTTTCCTTTTTTGCTTTCGTCGAGTTGATGATAGAGTGTTGACGAGACTGTCGCTCGTCTTGACTCTCCCTCTGTCAGTCTTTCTCTTTCGTTAAGATGGATATGTTACTAATTTGAAGCTAGTCGATTAGGTGTTGGAGTATTTAATTGTTATTAACGATTCCTTTGTTTGTTGCCTTATGTGCGAAATATTCATTGCCTTCTGTCATCCCTTTTGGCTGGAGTGAATTACGTTTTTAGGAGTGAATAAAGAGCCGTGCATACGCGATATCGCTTTTGACACTATCATTAATCTTAAGCTTAATTTCTACTTTGTTATTTCTCTATCTGTCATACCGCCCAACTGGCCGAGTTCTGATTAGATTCCATATGCGTATACGTATTGACATTATGAGGCTAGTAGTTAGTTTGAAATAGAAAGTAGACAGAGCTTAATGTAATGAATAATAAATCGGCGTAATATATGATTTTATGATGTACAAAAAAGGTAAACAATTTGAAACAAAAAATTTATTATGGAAATATAGCTGGACTTATTTTTGCAAAATTTTATAACAAAAACGTGTATCCTATAAAATGTAGTGAATAATATTGATTATTATTTTTATTTAGCAATGAATAATAATTTAGCAATGAGTAATAACTTATGTATGTATTTTTGTTAGTTTAAATAATTAAATAGTACCGTTTTATTAGAGAAAATCACACAGTTAAAATATTGATTACATGAGTCTTCTCAACTGACGCTGTCATTTTCCGTTTCAAATTGCTTGTCGAAATATGCCCGGTCACCGTATATTTACGGTATGTTAGATACCTGTTAAAATCAAACAAGAGATAGTCAAGTGACAGGGAAAATTATGTTAAAGGTAAATAATTCGTTGGTGATGATACAGTAAATAAGCATTGTAGTTTAAATGTGAAACCTAGAAATTAATATTTAAATATATTTACAATTACACAAGAATATAAAACTCAAACTTTGATAATTGTAAAAGTTGCACTTAAAAAAAGATAATACTGATTTGTAAAAAAAACTTTACGGAAAAAGACTTGCAAATTACCTAAATATATATATATATATAAGTGTACTTTTAATAAGTTTTTTTCCGTTTAAAGATAGAAATTCAAATACAGATCCACGTTTAGAAGACACGAGTTATTTACACGTTCGTTAAAAATTATATTTATTATAACTTCATTGTATTTTTTTTTTTTTTTTGCTAGCAAGCAATATACTACGTTCTGATTGTCAGCTTTACTAAAAATATTATTTCTTATGAATGTTTTATCTTCGTAGATTTTAATAATAGTATCATAATAAATTTAGAATAAAACTATTGATTAAAGAAACATGTTCTTAAAGTTTTGGAGGTGACTGTCAACTTTATACCTGATACGATTTTTATTAAAGTACGGTAAAAGTACACTGTAATAAAGAACAGCTGAATTTTAAAGCAAGCGTGCTGGCAAATTCTACTTGAACTTCGAAAATGAAAATGAATTTGAAAAATATTGTATACATGCTGAAATATTACAGTTGTGACTTGAAAAGTACAGCAGATTTGCTTTAAAAAGATATAATATTTGTTGGAAAATTATAACAAATTTATTTGTGCAAGTTTAATCTAGACTATAATAGTTTCAGTCTGCAACTTGAACAGTCTAGATTAAATAACGTATATTTTAGACTATGTTTCGTGCAGTCCATTTCTCTGGGTGTAAATTTATTGAACGAACATTTGCAGCGAAATTTCTTTTCACAAAACTAATTTTCTTTTGCACTTATTTTCCTTCACCTCAAAAATTGAACTGATTATCCACTTATTATATTCAGCAAATCAGTTTCTCATTAATCTACTGATACACAACGAAAACGCAACGTCGAGGTTCACTTTATTAATATAAACTTTAGAAAATGGAGTTTTCAAAATAATCAAAATTGAGTTGGATCAGACGTGACGAACATATTTAATACGAAATTGATGAAGAATAAAGCGAGAACATTGCGCAAGCCAGTGGAACGAAGGTTTAATATTCGCGCGAGTAAATAATGCGTTCATACGAGCCGCGGTGTTGTAAAAGGTAAAGCTGTGTGTGCAGGTGCAAAGAGAGACAAGTGTAAGGGAGACGAAGCCCTTGAAGGCTCCCTTTCCACCCCGTTCGCTCGAGCGCCAGTCCTCCGGTGGTCCTCGGACCCTTCGCAACATCGATATCGGATACCTCGAAATTCCATCGGATCACTCGCCCGAAGTCATCCTGTTCGGATGGATTTCTTGCGTATCGCGGCGTGCCTCCGAGCTACTGACCCTGCGATTCTTCAAATGGAAATACGAACAAAAGGTCCCTAAAACACGATATCTCTTGATTTTCCAATGGATGTCCAAAGAATATCGAACCATTCGTCTGCACCTTTTCTCGATTTCGTCGAAAATCAGGCCGGGGGAAATGAAACGGAAGAAAAATCGGCCGGATGACTTTCCTTTTCAAGATGAATCGACCCGTCCTGAAACATCGATCCCGCTTGGAATTTGTCGCTGGCCAGTTTTTTTTTTTTTTTTTCTTTTTGGTTTACGTTTTTTGTACCCTCCCTCGGTGAAAACTGATATTAGAGGAAACAGTGGAAAACCGTTAGCGAGCTTGACTAATGAAAAAAAAGTCAAAGAGGAACGAGCGCAGGAGGAAGAGAAGTCGACTTAATTGTGAGTCGAGAAATGTGGCGCGCGTTCACTAATCCGAAAGAAACGCGTCGAAAATGAGACAACGATCCGGGAGGAATGCTACGGGCCGAGGACGGGAAGCCCGAAATTTCAGGGCGTGTGAAAGGTTACTCGTAGGGTGAATGCGTAACATGTGTCGCGTCTCGAAATATAAAGCAATCTGAAGCTACAGCAGGTTCCTCCTTCTTGTGGCCCACACGAACCCAAAAGCGACGCTTTAGCACGCTTTAAATTATGTCCGCGCAAAGATTGATTTTGGACATGTGGCGTTCGGCATTTGTCGGGCTAATTTCTTTCCAGCTATTTGGTAGTCTACTATTTCATTCGTTTCGCTTCATTTTCGACATTTTTGCATGGTCCTTTGAGCAGGATTCTTTTCAGATATTAACATTTTTATGGAAGAGAAAAACGGTAATTTTATATTACGTTTTTCTTGCAACGGATTATATAGTATCTATTATTAAATGGAAGAAATAATTTACGACAAATGGACTTCTTTTTACCGGAAATTGATTGAAAATGAAATAATTAAATAATTATCTTCCTTTTTCATACTTTCCGGAGCAAACGAACTGTTGCTTTATAATAATAATTATGACACAGTCTTCATTAAAATAAAGAAAAAAAAAGGTTATTCTATATGAGTGTACCTATAATAGCTTGTATAATTGTATCATCAAATGTCCTTAAGGATGTTTAACATTTTTCTTCCAAGTAAAACGTAAGTGCTTCATCATTGTTGCTAATGACTCATTACTGTAACAAGAATTCTGTCCTTTTAACTTTCCGTCGATCATTGGAAACGAGCCGATGTCACGAGGTATAAGTTTAAAGACTTCGGGTCAAATAATCTTGCGACCACATTCGGCTAAAAAATCTCAAGTTAATCGTGCGACATATGGCCGAAGATAATCACAGTGGAAATACCAGGTGCTCATTTTTGACCGTAAACATGACTTTTTTTTACATTCTGTGCGCAAGTCTCAAGTATTCTGACACATGATCAAATTTTTTTTTACATCGCGATTTTAAGGAAGTTTTATTATTTTTAAAGTATGAACATCAAATTAAAAGATTGTAAATTATATACACTAAATTACGTGGAAAAATGTTATTTATAAAGTAAATCATTGAAATCTTTACTGATTACATTGTAAACGAATTGTATTATATAGAAAAGAGGTGAAATTTATATAAATGAAACTGACTGGTATATACTTTTAGAGAAAATTAAACATTTAGATTCGTGTTATTATCACGGAATTATTAAATAAGCTGAGGATTCATATTCATTTAATCAACAAGCAATTATTTCAAGGTGTACATTACAGATTTTTATTAAATTTTATTGTCAAATAATGAAATAAGGAAATACAAAATGTATCATAAGTATAACGTCCATTTATTATTACTTAACTATTATTTCTCATAATTATGTAAATAAGCTACGTAATGAATATTTATTTCAGTTGAAAATTTAATTAATTAAATCTCATTTATGTGTTATTAATAAAATTAATTATTGTTATAAACAATATAAATTAGTATTTAAATAATTGGAAATCAACATCAATAAAATTGTATCAAATTTATTAGGTGCAAGAGATGATTAAGTACACGAGGAAGTGTAGGAGTCTTAGAGTGAAACAATAATTATATAATAAAAATAATAAAATAATAAAATGAAAAAATAATAATAAAAAAAAAAAAA
>JABFOV010002589.1:0-19356 GCA_022817685.1 Aradophagus sp. ZL-2020 | reverse complement strand
CCATCACCTCACCCTGCCCTACACCTCATCTCTGCTTCTTTCTTTTTGTTCTTAACCAAATCCTGATGACAAATTAAATATACTGTATTTTTTTTCTATCAGTCTATTTAATTTAATTTATAATTCAAAAAAAAAAGATTTATAAAATGTAATGGGGAAGGGTGGGGGGGGAAAAGAAAAGCAAAATTAATGAGAAAAAAAGAAAAAAAGTAGAAGTGATACAAATGAATACAGAACGACTTAAACTTTTTTTTTACATTTCTTCTAAGTGGCGTTACACGAAATTTGTAATTAAGTATAAAATGCTTTAAATTGCAGCTACGATATCATCATTATTTCTGCAATAATACACAGTAATTAAAAGAACATGAATTGCGAGTAAAATGTAAAATTCACAATTAGCGACAATATGAAATTAAAGTTCGCTAAAACGAGGATTCGCTGAAACACTGATCGCGCCGTGTAATATATTTAACGTGTGCTGCAAATTGGAATATACAAGGCAGGCCGTGGAACGAAAACGCACGCAGTCGCATCACCCCTGGTGCAGTATTTAAAATGTCAAAAGACATTTAGTGAAATTGTCTGCGTAATTATTACCGATATCCGACTGCCATTGTATCGTATTGAAAGTCAACATCGATTGTTTGCTTTAAAACGTGAATTATGCAAATGACGGTTCGCAATGAGAAAAAGTTACTTTTAATGAGCCCGGCGATATGATTACGTATATTCGACTGTTAATTATCAAAAATTTTGACAAGTGAGAATTGCTCGGGATCCCTTTAAAGCGGGAAAGAAGATTATTTAATGAAGTCTAAAGTGGAATCAAGATATCATTATAGGGTAAAGATTACGATTTATAATTTCAATTATCGGTTTCCAACTTCGCGGCAATTTCTCGAGTGCTTAAATCGCAATTATGCATCGTGGAAAGATATTAAAAGACATTTGCGGACAATTTTTATTTATAACTTTAATTTGCAACTTTTTTTCCAAGCTCAAATTCGTGAATAGAAAAATTTTTACTCGTCAACAATTTTTAGGTATCGAGTACACTTAAAATTTTGACTTTTTCACTCAAAACTCTAATCCAACATATTTTCTTTACCTCGTGAACTTAATTATTTCTCAACGAGATGAAGAGCGAAAAATAAACGTTACAAAGTAAAAGACGTGGCGATTGCTTAAATTCAAATGCAATACACTGGATATTCGTCATTGTATGTAGATACTGCTCTGCTGCTGGCACCTTCGCTCTTTTGCAGCTGATTAACTTCTGCTTCGAATAATCCCAAGCGATGCGGTGGTCGCTGTGTCATACAATTTAATATTTAAATTTATGCGCGCATATTTCATACGCCAAGTCTCTCACGAATAAAATGCATCACGCTTCGTGGCTTCGACAATTTTCCCTATCGCTCTCACTATTGCTCCTTCCTCCCATTTTTTTCTACTATTTTATTTGCATTTCATCGAACATTAGACAACACTTAATCATTTTGTTCATTAACGATCTTTCTTGAATAAAAGTGAAACAATCACTCCAGATGATAGCAACAATTTTTTTCTTTTTTTTTTTTTTTCTAACGTTTCAATATATTTTCAACAGTAAATTTTGTTCGTACTTTCTTCTCAGTATTTACACAAGATATTTAAAATGGAATTTCAAAGTTAACAAATAATTTTCTAATGAGTATAACGATATAGTAATATTAACTGCAGCGACTGTAATAATAATAGCGTTGAAAAACATCGCCGACACTTTGTGAGTAATATTGATCACTGTTTAAAAACAGTTTCAACGCGAAAGAAAACGTGCATATACAAGTTAGTGTAGTTGACGATCATCTAACTGCGAACAACTTTTCGTCCTAAGAGACCGACATTAAGCAAATAAACGTACGAAATTCCTTCCAGAAACGAGAGAATCATGATAATTCGATCATAAGTTTCACAACAAATTTCAAGCGGGATATGTTTAAACAATGCGAACGGTCGGATGGAAATCCGTTTAACTAGATTTTCATTAATGTATACGTATGCGCCGTATTTGTGACTAATATTTCGTCCGATAAATGTGATTGAACTTCACCTTCAATTTCAATTTTACTTAAACTAATTTTTTTAATTTTATAAAAAAGAGAGAGAGTTGTAATCAAGTATATATGTTTACTGAGGTTATAAAATTTGCTTGGATATACATTCGCAAAAATTTCGCAACGTTTATTTGCAACGAATTCCAAATTTTTATCAATTTTCAACGGAAGAAGATATACTTCTAAAGTGAACGAAAAAAATATTTATTTCATTTTATATCGCGCTGATATAAATTAAAGTTTTTATTTTGATTGTTGATAAACAAAATAATAATTTATTAAAAATTCGTAGCAAATTTCTTGCACATGGATTTCTTTAATTTTATTTGAATCACTCAACGTTGATTCAATTTTTTTATGCAAATGTAAAAAGACCGGTAATTTTAAAAGCAATAAATCTATTTTCAAAATGAAGTAACTCGTTTCTAACGAAGGGATGGGTCGACGCGAGGGATATATTTATATAAATCGTCGTTATCGAAATGTAATTTGATGAGTTGTGGTTGATTTTTTGCTCCGGCGGAAGTGCGCGACCCAGCAGCGGCGCCGCTTAATTTAATTTTTTCCATCGAGTTGTGCGATCTTAACCGAGAATCGAGTAAAAGGCCTGTTATAAACTCAGCAGCGATTTAGCAAAGCAGGGACTAAGATTTAAGATTACGGACTTT
This sequence comes from Aradophagus sp. ZL-2020, assembly GCA_022817685.1. NCBI lineage: Eukaryota > Metazoa > Arthropoda > Insecta > Hymenoptera > Scelionidae > Aradophagus > Aradophagus sp. ZL-2020. The sequence continues at coordinate 16,589 of JABFOV010002589.1, read as the reverse complement.
GGCGGCGCTCGTTTCCCACGGTGATGCTGCGCCTGCCGAACTGTTTCAGTTCGCAGCAGAGCTTCGCTTTTCCGTCCGCCGCCTCTCTTATCAGAATGCAAAACGTGACTCTGTGTCGCTCTCTTTCATGTCAGCAACTTGCAAATTTATCGCTTAAAAAGAAAAGAAAAAAAGGATCGTCGATAAAACGAAACAGCGAAACGTCAAAAAATCTTTCTTCCGCAAATAACTTTCCCATGCTATTATTAATCTGCTTACCTCGTTTTTGTGTACACTTTTGTTTTGTTAGTTAGTTTGTTTTTCTTTTTCGACCCGACTAAACGAACTTCGAAAAAATTCAAGCAATTTCAAAGCTTCGTTTCCATTTGTGGCCAAACGGTTCGCTGCTATTTCGTAGTGTCATCTTTTTTGGCTCGAGCTTTACATTTATCCCTTCGCCAATTTGCGAAACCAACTTTTCTCATAAAAGAAAACAAAGTCCTTTTCTTTTCTCTTATGAAATTTAGTTATAAGAACCGGTAATCTCTTACCTTTCAAATTAAATGGCAAGATTTAAGTGAATGTGAATGGTAATGTTGATAATAAATGTGCATACGTGATATTTATATGAAATGTAATAATGATCGTGAATATAAATGAACGAAGAACTTTTTATGAGCATTTTTTTCAACGCTGTTCTTTCAAAATCAGTTTTTTCCCCTGATAAATTGACAATAAGCTATTTTTCCTTTGCCCTCGTTTGTCACTACGTCAGATCTTTTTATAAGTGATGATCAATCCTATTTGATATACATTTTATAAGAGATTGTGAAAATAAAATGGCAATATTGTTTCGAAATTGAAATTCCACTTTGTGTGGTTTCGGGCTTTATTACCCGGTTGGATGTCAATAAAAAAATTTTTTACTCTCAAAGTTTCAAAAGATTCGACGTAGCGAAGCATGAGGTAACCCCTCGACAAAAGCAAACAACAGACTGAATTTGATGAAAAAGTTGGTCGCAAGTTTAAACAAATCCGATTTTCCCGCATTTTTTGAGAAAAAAATAAAATTATTGCAAAACCCCGAATAAGGTTTCTGACTTTGGGATTAGTTCGGTGTTCGTCATTAGTCGGCGCTAAAAGTCTACGAACCTCGTTTATTAACGCAACCGGAAAAATGGTATTCCGAATCGGTCCAAAATCTAGCGTTTTTTCCACCATTAAATTTGCGTGTACACTCATGAGCCGTTTATACGCAGAAATGTGAACTTTGTACGAAAAATTGTTAACTTTATTATTGCTCGCATTTACGTGATTTTTCCGCGCAGTTAAGTGGATGAATAAAACATTTATTTCATTTTGCGTGCATTACAAATTTTGTTGCGTTCGGCAGTATTTAATTCTCGGATTTAATTAATTTATTTTGTATTCTCGACAGCGACGTGTTCACGTTTATTTTATCCGGCTTACAGGGTATTAATTAATTCCTCGCAACCGAGAAACGTATTTCATTAATGGCTCGCAAAAAGGGCTTTTGTATAGAAAAAAGGCAACTTTTACTATAATTTGTGCAATTTGCCGCCATATTTTAAATATTTATGGACACGTAGTGTTCTTCGTCTACCATGTATATTGCAAAAGTAATATTCGCCACCATACTGTCTGCCGTAGAATCAACAAAGGAAATCAATTAATTACTATCGGAAATAGTAATTCGAGCCAAAATAAACAAATGCTACTGTTAATTATGAATCCCAATATTGTCGATCGTTTAACTGTTAACGCAGTTAAATCTTGAGTGAAAAATTTCAAATCCCGATTTCAGAAAATATTTCGATGCTGGAATGAAAAATTAATATCGCCAATATTCTTTATTCAAATGATTGAAAATTTTGACTCAAGTGTTTTTCACCCAGAGACTGTAACGACAATCGCAAAATGCGTAAAAAATATTTTTGCAATCTGCATATTCAACTATTCATTTGGCAGTGTTGTAGCACCTTAACTAACATTAATCTTATGCAAGTTCCACTACTGAACCTTTAAACGAAGAGCATTCTCTCGTGACACACATTTTCGCGTGGAAAACTATTCTTCTGTCGGCTGGCATTATTCTCGGTTCAACGTAGGATACTAATGACGGATCATTATTATTTCACAAGTAAATATAATCCCCGGGTATCAGCGCTTCATATTTCGAATAAAGCACATTTGCATCGGTGTGCGAATCGAATTATACGAGGCCGACGCATCAATGGACGTGAAAGAACGTTTATTTTTTATGTCCAAGAAGTTTGCAACGTTTATTTGCAACGAATTTTTAATGATATAACATTTCGTCTATAAACAATCAAAAGCAAAACTTGCATTGAAATCAGCGCAATATAAAATGAAGCAATTAATTTTTATGGTTACTTTCTTCATTAGAAGTATATTGTTTTTGATTGAAAATTTATGGAATTTGGAATTCGTTGCAAATAAACGTTGTAAACTTCTTGCGCATTCGTTTTTCCCCACTGTTCCCCTCATCCACCTTTTTTTCGCGATCGACCTGAAACGTTACATCGTCCAACGCGTAATCAGCATTAATACTCGTGCAATTTCGATGCATGTAATGCACCAACGGTAAAGTTTAATGAAATTTTCTAAAATGGTTGTTATTTTTGAAACGGCCGGGCCCTGTTGTTACGTTACAATTATGCTGGAAATATTTTCGGGCCAATTGGAATGCAGAGCGAGTGCGAGAATTAAAATGCAAAATGTGGCATCGCGCGGCGAACGATCGCAGGGACGTTGCAAGGCGCGGTGTTCCGTGCGCTGAGCAAACGATATTTTCCGTGTAGGAAATGATAAAATAAAAGCGCGCTAAAAAAAGATAATGAAACGCAAACGATCGATAAAGTCGGTAGATAAATTTTTTATGCACTCGGTGCAAATTTAAGGCTCCATTCCGCGTGAAATCTCGGCGTAATTTAGAATGAAATTTTTTACGCGCGCCGAATTAAACGCTTTTATCGGGTGTCAGCTGGCTGGGGTATGGTTCGCGTTGTTTGCCAAGAGTCGGCGGGCGCGGCGCCGCGCCCGCGCGACCAACGCCTTAAAGATTAATGGATTATAAATGCGGCCTTTTTATGCTTATTTTTCGAAATGAACGCCCCGCTTTTATTGTTTAATCATCCTCTCCGTTTCCCGCTCGAATTTCTCGCCCGACGTGATGAACAATTAAAAGTAATAATAAAACCGTAGGCACCTCGTAGCTCGAGAACGAAGCCGTGTACGGGCTTGTAAAACAATTTAAGCCGAGTGCTTGGCGAAATAATGGACCGGAACGTGGGCCGGCGAGGCCAAAAGTTGTAATTTATCGCAAATTTGGCTAAGATTTCCTCACGATTCAAATGTAAATGTCAGATTAGCGGGCGTTTGATAAATTGCGCCGTCAGTTTCCCCCCCCCCCCCGGAATTTTCGTGAATTTATCACTGTAAAAACGGACGATCAAAAATGATTATCTGTCATGAAAGAATCGTTCGATCGTGAGTTGCGGATCGCCACGCTTGTAAATGGAATTAAACGGGAAAAACAATTCGGATAAATTGTTGCCTACTATTGTAAAAGAAGTCGATCGCAATGAGTGTGATGAAATTAATTTAACGCGGTTAATAAAATGATATAAGTTATTCTTTTGAAACAATTGCGACGCTACATTTGTAAGCACGCTGAAAGCAAACTGGAGGTAAAATCCGATGAAATCACGAGAAGAGCGCTGTACGACAAAACAAAACGCGACTGCAGATAATGACAATTGAATGCACAAAACAGGAAGGTGAAATAAGTCCGGACAATATCGTAATGGCAAACAATGGATTTTCTAAAACGAAATATCTAACAGGATTCCTGAGGGTCTTTTAGAAATGGAACAAAGCATTGCTTCTTAGTTCAATTCTAGTTACACGCGCGAGCTAATGGCCTAAGTTCAGTTGTCGCTTTGAAAAGAAAAGATAATGCCATTGGTTTTCAGGCGGGGCTCGAAAGTTGGTGTAATCAGAAATCTTCAACTCGCGCGAGAAACATGTCAGTAATTTACAGCCGTTATTTATTTTCCCAGCGCGTCGGCCGGAATGCGAAATCAGCGAATGCAAATGGCAAGAGTCGATAGCGGGCGCGAAAATAAAATATAAATAAAAACAACGGCGGAATTGATTGCGCGGTGTACTTTTTTCCATAAACCTCGACAACTTGTACGAATTGTTGTTCGCCCGAGTGACGTGGAAATAAATTCTGTTTAAATGCGAAGAAAATCAATACCAAGACGAGCTTGCGTAATTAAATATCAGCATCGAGTAATAGTTTAATCGTCTTCTCCGAGTTTTCTTACTGCGTTGAAAAATTAATTTGCATCTTTGTCGATGCAATATCCACGGTCCGAGGGCGAAATTGTTTGTCTTTAATTTTCGAAGCTGGCGATAAAAACAAGTCGGCCGAAATTTTCGTATATTAATTTCCAAATGAAATGTGTGGCGATATCGCGGAACTCGGCGATTGAAAACTCTGAGTAACAGGGTTTATGGTAAAATCAAGGATCGGAATTACTTTCGGTAATATATCGGCGAGTGATTCAATAATTTCCTTCCGCGAGGGGTTAATATAATGAAAAATGATTTGAGTAGCCAATATAATAAGTGCAAATAAACGACAGCTGTAACATAACAGCTGGCTCGAACGATAAAAGTCGGGGAAAGAAGCGAGCGCGTCGGTGCAACGAAATTCAGTTACAAAACGCTTTAAAAGCTTATAATCATTTCAAGTCTCGTTGCGAGTTGATAACACTTTTACGCGACTTTATGATCCACTTTCGATGGCGACGACAAGTTTAGCTAACTTGCGCAACTTGGCGCAGATTTAAACTCGATTAATCTGTCAAACACTGGCGCTTCATTGGCTTAGAATTGCATTTCGGCTTTCTTTACAAGCTCGAAATTTATTTACAACCCTCGCCGTTGGTCTCGGGGAATCGAGTTGCAAAATTCTACGTTATGCTCCTGGATGTACATTAATAGCCATTGATTTTGCATCGCTGCATTATATAAATAACGAATTCAGCAAAACGAATTTCCCGCTCGAGCAATCGAGTCGACTTTCGCGACGCTGAGAATCAAATTTATGAAGTTTATAGACATTTAAGAAGATATATATTCGAATTAATCTTGTGTACTCTGTCCGATGATTAGGTAAATCTACTGCCACACATGGGAATATAAAGGGCTTATGCAAAGCAGGCTGAGCGTCAAACAATTTTTCATTCCCGTGTAATGCTAGGCATTAATGTTTTTTTCTCTCTTTTTTTTTTTTTTTTTTTTTTTACTTTTACCGGCGCAGGCCGCGTCGAGCTGCATTGAGAAAGATCGATGTATGGCGCTATGATGAAAGGTAATTCCACGGCAACTAAGTGAATTAAACAAGCCTCTATACGTGACACGCCAACTTTTACAATTTGCATTCCCCGACTTAACGAAATTACTCGATCGCGTTTTGTCTTTTAAGAATGTTTGTCTTTTAATGGCTTTGCATTGTTTTGACAATTAAAAACTTGGACGGACGAAAGTTGTAATGCGATACTGTATATTCCTCTACGATAAAGAAGATGAACTAAAACGAATGTTACACAGCAAAAAGAAGAGTCTTATTTGAAGACACTTTTACCACAAAGACACAAAAGATGTCTTTAAATAAGACACTTTGAAGACACTTCTTTTTAGAGTGTACGGTCGGATATCGTTGATTTGGTCTTCTAAACAGATTTCAATACCAATGGAAATGAACGGACGTAAAAAAGCAGGAGAAGCTATTGTTTTGGAAAAATGGAAAACTAGTTATTCGCAGCAAACTTGGCGCGTCCTTTCGTTGGCGAAGCTCGGCACGTATAAATAACTCGTGCGTTTTAATTGGCGCGCGCGAAATTTACGCCAAGGACGCACCGGCCAGGTGAATTATGAATCCGGGCGTTGTTTTTACGTTCAATCCCGGACCAAGACGAATGCGTTAGCTCCGGTGGCATAAATAATTCGCCGTTTAATAACGTCGAAAAGCAGCGGGTGCGAAGTGGCGCGGTACTCATCGCGCGTACAAAGACCTTGTGTAACATTAAAATTATATGTCGGAAATTTGCATAACCAAATTGAAGCCGTACGGCGTTGCCGCGGCCCATGACGTATTCATACGTATCCGGGGTTTTGCCATGAGCTCGCGTCATGCTTTACAATAAAACGCCGCGGCTTTCGCAGCGCACTTGAATCAACCTCTCGTAACGAGTAGTAATCAAATAGCAGCGACAAAGTCACCGTCGCTCGACTTGTCACTTTAACAAGGAAAACACGGCAATTTGTAAATTACACGCATCGCAGCTCATTTCGCGTTATGTTTCCAGTTCGCCCAAGATGCAACATTCATAAGCCGCTGTCACTGATACGCGCTTATCCATTTCAGACATTCGACGACACTTTAATCAGACCGTTCTATCGCTTGATTGTCTAATCAGCGTTTTCCACGTTGATATACACTCGTACAAGCGAGTCTTGATTAATGCCGAATAAACAACGGCATGGCGAAAGCGAGTTAGGAAAATGTATCCACTTGAAACGAGGATGCTCCCTTTTCGTCAATTAATCGTCGCAGTTTCGAGAAAACAACCGCAATTAAATTTCTTGTTTTTATTTTTATCTATTTATTTATTTATTTATTTATTTTTTTTTTTGACCAATTAGAATAATTTACTCAACAATGATGTTGCTTTATGGATTCCTCTGGCGAGCCGTAATTACGCTATCTTCCAAGTTTGTACAACTTCTCCACGTTGATTGTTACAAAAAACCACTTGGTGCACTGTTTTCCCGGCCTCGCCGCAACTGCGATATACTTTTCAATACTCCCCGCCGTGGCGAAACTCGCGCGGGATCGCGGTTTGCGGCGCTCAACTTCGCCAAATTGTTCCGCCGCGAAAAATCGCGGAGTTTATTATACGCTCTTTTGAATACCCGAGGAAACATGACAAGCCGTTACTTTAGAAAAGTCGGGCTCGTTTAATTTGTTGCGGATGAAACAGTCGAGCAATGTTTGAAACGCTGCGTCAATCCACGCTTGCCACTTGTGACCTAGAATTGTTTATATTATTACCGATTGACTTTGCAAATGAAAATGAAATTTCCAATGTTTTTTTATCGACAAATTGGAGTCGAAAGAATGTTCATGCACAACTTTCGATTATTCGCAAGAAATTTCAAAATAATAAACAAAGTTTACACAACAATATATTTTATTTCATTTTCCATTCTTCTCTAAATCCGGTGCAAAAAAAGTGATAAACAAAATGATTACTAAACCGTTATCCACCGAGAACTGTTTTCAATCACTACCACATTTTTCTCCAAAGGTGTCAATGTTTCTTGTTTCGGACGATGAATAACAGAACAATCGTAATCGCCTTTTACGTTATTGTGTCCATTACTGCTATCGCCGGTATTACGAAATGCATTATTTTACATATCGCGTTAATAATGCACGTCAATGTGCTTATTACATTCAGCGAAAACATTCGAAAGTACGTTTAAAAGCAAAGTCGCATGCACAATTAAAAACACGTAATAATGCTAGTCTCGGTACGAAGCACGATGCGCGCCGGGCGCGTGAGTTTTCGTTGCGAAATTGCAAACAAAACTCGAGATAGTACATGAAAGCTACATCGCGTATTTGCATGGTTGCACATTATGAAATGACGTAGCAACGTGTACGCGGCCGTACGCGCTTACAACAAAGATCGGCGAGGCGTCCGCAGTGAAATACAATTCAATGGCGACGGAATAAGCGAGCGTCGATTCCCCCTCCGCGTTTTTTTCTCTCTCTACACATAATCGGAAAAGCGACAATGAAGACTTCGGCTCGTAAATCGAATGGCACTTTTACATTCGATTCGCTCATTCGACCGTGCTGACAAATGAGAATCAACAATCCATTCACGCATCTACTTTTCACACTTCCTTTATCCATTACACGGCAATCCTTTCTTCCCACAGCAGGTTATTTAGGAAAAGGACGAGCAAAAAACGTTGCGAAAACAAGCGATCCTCTTGTTTGACGGTACGGCGGGAATGTTTCTTTTAATGAATCGAATCGATTTGTTCGGGATAAGTGACTAATGACGGTGTAGCAGGAAATTAAATGAGCAAACTCGCTGCTCTCCGATATTTATAAGGCGCGGAAACTTTTAATTAGCGCATTCGAAAGACCGGTTTCGATTTTCATCAAAGAACAATGCGGCCGATGGAACGAACGGCAAATGAACTTTTTGCTGAAATTAAAGTGCAGCGTCGAATAACGCCAACTAAAACATATCGATTTCCACTGACTTTGCGCGTATCGTATCATTCTTGCGCTCGGTTCATCTTGAACGAACAATGCGTCTTACTGTTCGTTAATGTAATTTATGTCGGAGTGCACTGCGAGCGGTGGGAGGGCGTATCAAAGCATAATTTTCGTTATTCAGAGTCTATGAAATGAGCGTTATAGAAAACATTCGCGAAATTTCAACGAGACATTCAATCGGAGTATATATTTTTACTCTTACGTTTGATTAATTAGTTTTTCAAGGTCTACGAATCTGTACGCATCGAGGTTTAAAAATGAACAAGAAGCTTCGTACGTACATAATATACGAGTTCGAACTTGGAAGAATTATTGTACAATTTGTGTTTATAAATTGCAAAAAATGAACGAAACATTAAAGTTAAGTCAATAGGTATCAATATTGATGTGTTTTTGTTGAATTAAAGAAATCTTACAAAGAAAACAGCAAATTTTTTTATCAACATTTATCCAAGTTCAAATCCGTATATTATGTACGTACGGAACTTCTTGTACATGTTTAAAATGTATGGAATATGGATACATCGTTCAGAAAATGTTGAAAATTGTTACGAAAATTTCATATTTTATTATGGTTTTATTTGCATTACTGAAATTAGACTTGCCGCTGCGTCAATGTTCAACCAGATTAAATGATACGTTTTTATAATGTACGAGTGAAATTGAAAAATAAGAAAAAACGTTGGAAAAATATTATTGAATTTTTTAATGAGCTACTGAGTTTTCCGGGAAAGCAAACCTTGCAATTTTGTAATTGCCACGGTAAACTCATCGTTGCAAATACCAAATTCCAAGGTTCGCCTTTAAATCAAATATATATAAATGCAATCATTTGCTTGCATAGTTAATGTTTTTATTATGGAAATTCATTTTGTAAGCAGTGGATTCGGATTTCGGTTGCATAATTAAGCAAATTTCACCCAAAGAAAGTTTACAGCGCAGGAAATCCAATGACTTCTTGGGACGGACTTGGACAAAATTGATCTCGAAGCGAATCTTGACCGAAGCCTGAAACCCTGAAACTTCCGGCGCGTCAAACGTCGCGTACATTTTTTGCGTGTTTGGTATGCTTTTTAAAATGTCGATTCGAAAGTAATCGAAACAAGTTTGCTGTAACTTGATGATGAAAAGTGTTACTCGAAGGATGACTTTGAACAGCGGCTCCGGAAAACACGAGATCCCTTTTCGAAGTGAAAAAGCACCGGCGTAACGAAAATCGCGATTAATTATCGGCGCGGAAAGCGCCTAATTAGAGTGTAAATACTTAAAAAGCTGATAAGCACAGCGGCAAGTTTGTCAGGGACAAGTCGTAATAAGTTGAACGGCAAAGCGATAAAAAGAAGTCTTAATTTAGATTAGAAAAGTTGCACATAATGCCCGGATTTATTGCACACTCGTACCGTTTTATTGGCGGACATCCTTATCTTGGCGCAAAATTGTATCGACCGTTTGTTCGTGCGTCGGTTCGTTCGCTCGTCGGGCCGCTTTGCGCAATCATATTTCATCCGCCTTAATGTCGCTTTGTTGCCGCGCTCGAAAAACGAAATATAAATTATTCGACGAGGTACGCGCCGTCCAGACAATATTGCGCTGTTGATGCGCCCCAAATGCGACGGATATCGAGGAAGACGGGGCCGCGCGCGCGCGAGCGCTCAAATTGCCGCAACGTTTTCAGCGAGTCGCGCGTAATGTGCTTCTTTTTCCCTTAAAACTAAAAGCCATTGCGGAAAATTCCGGCCATGTCGGCGGCAGTTTTCGTGCGACTGCATATCGCGCCGCGCAACTTGCTAGCTTCGATCCGCGAGTTCCCCGGCAATACTTCAATCAAGACACTTTTTTCCTTTTTCCTCTTTCTTTTTTTTCTTCCTTTTTTCTCGCAACTTTGATGAGCGACGCGGACCCGCCGACAATGCGGACAACATTTCGTCTCTGATTGCGCACAATCACTGTCACTTCAACGAAAATAATTATCGCCGTTTATTTCCCTCCTTGTTGTTCCCTTTTCAATCCTTCCAATCTTTTCATTTTGTTTCCTTCTTCCTCTTTCTACCTTCGCGTTTTTTCTCTCTTTTGTTATCGCTGGCAAAGCGACGGACTGTGCAGTAGGAATATTTGAGTCGTAATGTCAATGCCCAAGTTTGCCTCGGAAATTGGCAAACGGGCAAAAGTACGAGTAATTGTTTCATTTAATCAACCTTCGCTGCGGAACGTTGTTCATTTATAAGCCAGCTCCGATGTTAGAACGTCAAACAAATTATAATTCGTAATAACCAACTTAGCTTCGATTCTCGATTGAGGCAAACGCGATCTGCCGGTAATGAAACGAATCGATCGGCGATGAAAAAAATCAATGCAATTCAATGAAAACAAGGCGAAATTGGTGACGAGTATTGAATTTCAACGGCGGATTTTAAACTGTAACTGTTCACTTTGTGTAACTATATTCTTTGATTTGTTAATTACAGGAATTACTTATTTATCGACAATACTAATAAACACAGTGACATGAGTTTTGTAAAAAAAGAAAACAATGCGGGCAATTGAGAACCAACCAATCAACACTTTCTTTCAACAAATTTGCAAAGAAAAATAATGTCACTCGTAAATAATTCACGGTTCCCATTTCACGCTCAATTTGTATCCAAAGTAATATTATATGGGATCACGATGAGAATGAATATCAAACTGTAGAAAGTTTTGTTGATAAACATAGAATTAAATCGAGCAACAGTAATTGTTTTATTAACAAAAGTTAACGGAGCAGTCGTTTAGGAAATTATTTTCAAATCCGTATTAAGCTTTACAGGCAATCGAAGAAAACCGTGCACTTGTATTATCACAATGCGAGCTCATTTAATTTGGGGAAAGTCCAAATTGAATTTCACGTATTTCGCGCAAAATCTGGTGCATCTAGAGGTAACTTATAGTTTCACGTTGGTCTGAATGCTTGAATATCTGAAATATACCTAATACGAAACCATTTTAGATTTCATTGAAAATGCTTGGAAAGTCGTTGGAACTAACGCGCAAATTATATAGACATTGACCGGAGATGGGAAAAATACGAGCAATCAGGCCGAAAACGTGCAAAAAATTGAGGGCGATTCATTTTGTCTAAGCCAAATGTTTATACGCGCATATAAATCATTTCAGTAGAGCAAACATTTTATCGCCGCGTGTATCTAAAAATCGCGATTCGCAAACTGGGGAAGAGTTTGATTTTTCAATAAAAACAATAACCAAATCGTATAACGATTAAACCAACATTTCCCGAAGTGTCAACGTGTTGCGTCAACAAACACCGTGGAAAACAATTTCAAGGACGTTTAAACAACTCCGCTAATTTCTGCTTCATTGTGACTGATAATTATAATTACTCGCCGCAGTGCGATTACTGTGATAGGAATTTCAGCTGCAAATGAAATGCAATTATTAATGCTTTATTTAGAAACAATTCGCTACGGAGAAAAATTTAGTTGATTCCTTTATTTCGAAAAGGGGAAACAAAACGTGACAAAGAACATTGAACGAAAAGCATAGTACGAATTGCCGTCTGGAAAGTGCAATTAAGTAGTAGTAACTCGGATATTTGATTTAAATAAACAAATAGTAAAATGGGATATTGAAAAGTAGAAAAAAAAACTACTTGAACTATTTGTTTTTCTCAAAGGAATTAACAGTTAATAATTTCTCTGAAAACTTACTTCTCTACGTACAGTTTACTTATTCATGGCGCTGCAATCGCTAATTGCAAGCGAGGTTAATATGTAAGTAAGCCGACAATTCTAGCTTGGTGCACTATCTTCTGTAGCAGCAATGGTCATTTACTCTAAGCGACATTATTGCATTTTCACAACACAATTCATTCATTACTACACCACATTTGCCGTGCTGTACTCTGCACAATGCGAAGAAATTATCATTTATTTTACAACGAAAATTGATTTGTTGTAAAACACGAATTAAAAAGCAATTCCGAATTCGCAACAAATTGTTGCCACAGATCAAAGAGTAACAAAGTACCCCGCAAATAAAGCACATCTAAAGAACGTTTTGGACATTCTGTTGTGATAGATTTTTTTCTCGCGGTATAATATTTCTGACCGACTGCACGCAAAAAAATTAACAGTACGTTTTCCTATAAATTTAGGAAAGTGAACTTATAAGTGACAGTTCTAAATTTGTCAGTTCAAAATTTGTGAAGATGGTCACTTGTAAATTTGCTTTTCCAAATTAATAGGAAAATTAATTGAAAAATTTGTCGGCGTGTGTCTAACTTTTCATAACCCATTGTCCGGAAATGCACGACGACTGATGTGTTTCAGGTAATCACGTTATATTGAGACTTTTCTCGTTGTCCGAGTGAAAACCGAGGGAACGGGAAACAAGTAACAAAATGTAATATTTCAAAAGATTCTTGAAAAGTGGTTTCAACTTGGCATAAAACTTTGTATCGGAAATACATCACGTCCATCACGACTTTAAATGGAATAGTCAAAATTTATAGACAGGTTACATCGAAGGGCTGCAAATCAAATTAGGTGTTGGTAATACAATTTTAACTTGCATCAATAACATTATAAAAGACATTATGGAGGAATAAAAATGGAGCAATGTTGAAACAGTAGTGATTGCCCAAGTATGAAGATAGATACATTTTATTATTGGTGCAATCATTGCAAAAATTACTTGGACTGAGATATCTTAAAACAAAAGATATCTCTGAGATATCTAAATTTAACACGTATGTTTTACAACAAAATACTGTTGTGGAAGCGAATTTTAAAATGTTTCAATTATTGTTGTGATATGTTAAAGTCATTAATGATTTTTCATTTTACAGAGTACAGAGACTTTTTGCTCATTTAACGCCGTCACATTTCATAATTCGTGGAAATTTTTAGTCTAATTTCAATACAACTTCACATTAATAAGCACATTTCATCACGTCGTTCGGAATAAAAATGTTCCATGAAAAGTTTTCAATATAACACTTCATTAATAAATGATTTTCCAGGTTCATCGACATTTCAATTAATCAATATCCCGGCAAAGAGGAAAAGGGAACCTCGGTCGATTCTTTTTCTTGCGCGCAAGACCAATTCGACAAATTTGCCCCAGTCAAAAGTCAATAAATTATCGGACGATCTCTCGTTGCGGAAGCAGCTCTCGAAGCTTCAAGCGTATTTAGAGAGTTACCTTTTTTTCACACGATTTTACAACATAAGATTTAAAAATCGAAAATATAGCGCGATTGATTGATCATCGAATGATCGGGAGTTGAAACGCGCAAAAATCCCGTGGACTATTTTTGCAGAGGCAGAGTTGTGTGAGAACAAGCTGGTTTAGGGTGGAAATCCGTCGCGACGGAATGATTTCCGTGGCAGTAAATTTGCTTGTCGTAACTTGCTGAGTGCAATGTGGAATAACGATGGAACGATGGCGCACCGGCAGAAGCGCTCGAGAAAACATGTGACCATTGTTTATATTGCCGAGTGCGCGTAACTGCGCTGCATTGGGAAACCGCGAACCGTAAACTAAGCCTGGGAATGCAGTTCGTCGCTGAATATGATTTCAATCGACCGATGGCTATAGACACCGTTGCAACTTCGGTGCTTTGATGTTGAAATTCGAACCTTTCTACATGTAACGATCCTTTTCTTATACCATTAATATTCATTGTTAACAATATCTGGTATACAACAATATGGTACTGCGCAATTAATCAATTGATTAATCGGATTCGATGATTAATCGATTATCGATGATAGAAATTCTTATAATTTCTTATTCCACATTTAAAAAAATAATTCTTTATGTAAAAAAAACCTAACATACTTGTTAGTGTTGATTCAACACCAGGAGACCCATATCAATGCAAATTTCACACTACATGGATTTAAAAGTGAATTTGAAAATGTAGAAAAGAATGAGAAAATGCAACGGGGAAAGGTACAGTAAAGAGTTGGACGGTCTTTGAAATACATACAATTGGTTTCTAACACTTTTACGGGCGTAATCTACTGACATCGTTTATATTATTAATGAAAGATTCTCGTTTTCTCTTTACAACGACAAAAGGTTTTTCTTTTTTCGCAATATCGTTACTTCGTATCTGAAATGAAGTTGGCGAGACGCTACGTAGTGCAGCGTTACATCAACGCTATAGATAAGAACTTAATTATTTGCATTTGGAGTTCCGTGAAAAAGGATGATACTGTATTCTGAAATGATACGAGTACAGTTGCATTAACGAATTGTGAATACATTTCTCGACTTGAATTGAATTACGAGCTATTACTTTACCGAAAGAACCATATAAAATTAGCTATAGTAAAATATATAAATAGTAATATATTTAAATAAATGGTATAACTAAATTCACTTTAACGAAGTTACTTATTTTGATCATGAAGAACTGACTGTTTTAATGAACGAAAAGATACTACAGTTTGAAAAAAAAAAAGAAGAAAAAAAATTTGAAATATAAACAAACGTTTTCACGGAGCTTTCCTTCAACGTGCAGTCGACTTAATTGAAATGAACATGCGATACTTAATCCTATTTATAAACTCCCGTTCATTTATTCAGCGTGAATTTTGATTTAACCAAGTTTATGTTATTCTTTGTGAAAGTATGAATAACGATTACCTCGCTTTGACTTGTAATATTGCGCATCCTTTAAAACCTTCGACGCGTACACAACAGAATCGTTAATTACTGCATCAAGATTCACTGTCTCATACACAAAATAATTATTCTAGAATGCAACAACGAAAGCGCTCTTCTTTTGTCACCGGCATTACTGAAATGAGATAATTTTCATTACCATAATTTCCGCGCAATGTTTACGAATGTGATACCACGGCATGGAATTACGCTGCCTTTTAACACTCATTTGTGGTATTTATAGTCTATTTAGAGAAAAACAATATTAATCATATAATTTTCGGTGCTTGCATTGATTCATATTGTCTTGCTCGTTCCATTCAAAACGTTAAATACGAACGTTTGAAGTAACGAAATTTCCCTTTAATATTATCCTTGATTTCAAAAAATTTTAAAAACACACCATAAAAAATGTAAGTTCAAAGAATACATGTTGAACAATTGAACAAAAATTAAATCTATGACTCTGTAATCTATGACTCTGTATGACTTTCAATTTTTTTTTTAACGTGCATTATGAAATAACGTTTTTCAAACTACAATTGGCGAAACGTGACGGACAATGATGTCGGTGTTAAAAAACGAGAGGAATAAACGGAAGTGAAAAGAAAAAAAGTGCGAAGAGTGAGAGAAAGAGGACGAAGAAATTTACGCGAACGCAATGGCCTGGGTGTACACGCAAGGCCGCCTAATATCGGTTTAATTAAACAGCGCTGTAAGCCCGAGACGTAATTTAATTTTCGCGTGGAATGAAATTTCGGTCCCGAAGTGATACGCGCCACTTTGGTGCCAGCGACACTGCAGCCTCTCGTTCGACTAACATCTCGATTTAACTATCAACCAGTGAGCCGGGCTTTCGAGCTACTTGACAAGATCTCACGCATTCATGCACGCACACGTGCATTCTCAGAAATAAACACACGTACGCGCGCACACACTCGCTTGTGCGTAAGCACTTTCGCACACGCACGCGCGCTTCGATACGACCTCTTGAGCTAAGTTATAGACGAACTGCGGTGAAAAGGTCCGTCTAATCCACGATCGTTTATCGCGCGTGGAATTAGATATCAGTTTATCCGCGGTGTGATTACATTTGACGATTATAATCTCGGTCCAAGTTGCTACTTATGACTCGTCGCGTGTTCCGACGATCACTGATAATCACTTTGCTTTTGATGATGTTGATATGATCTTGATATGTGGACCAGCCGTTAAGGTTTTTGAAACATACGATTTAAAAAAGTGTGCAAACATATACACGGAGAGAAAAATCCTAGTGTAATCTGTTTGGAAATTCATTACAAATTACTCGACTGGTTTATTAAAGCGGGGTCAAGTCAAGAATTTTTTGCTTTTTATTAGACTGTCTAGTAAATTCTTAAACACTCATTAAAAATATTAAGTCACTTTGTCGTTGTTTTTAATTGCATTTATCTGACGAAATTTACTTTGTGTTGAAAAATCCAATGCTCTATTATGCGAGATTTGAACGCTGGCCTCCGACGTGACAGTCTAATTTTTATCCCCC
>JABFOV010002588.1:0-19357 GCA_022817685.1 Aradophagus sp. ZL-2020 | reverse complement strand
AGGTATGGAGTGCTGTTTGGTGAGTTGAAATTGGACATCGATTTCTAAGTCGATTAATAGCTTATGAGAGGTAGAGTGGGTAAATGGTGGATCGAGCTGGGGAGTGGAGACGATGGTCGTGAAGAAGTGTATTGTTGTGTGATGTATAGTGGCAAGTGAGTGGAGGTGCTGAGGTGGTGGAACGAGTATGATGCATTGGAGAAAAGTGGGGGGGAATGGGGAACAAAAAAAAGTGCAATAACGCGCGACGACGGACGCAGTGGTCGGTTGATGAAAAAAAGGGCCGCAAAGAGGGAAAGTAGCGTTTCTCCGTTTTGCCGAGAAATCCAGTTGCTATACATAGAGGAGCACCATGAAATCCTAAGTTTAGACACCGCAGAAGTCGGGTCTTCTCATATTCGCGCCGCCACGGATATCCAGCACTCGAGTCGTTCGTGGTCTATATTTATAACTACCGTCACTGCTTATTAATGTTCCCTTTTAACCGTTAATTATTTCGTCGATGACCGGCTTTTTGATAGCTATGAAAAGCCGGGCATTTGAGAGTTAGACTAATTTTAGTTGCTACGAATTCAAGTGTTCCATTGTTGCGTTGTTTCTGTAATTATAATCGTCGTGATAAAATTCATTGAATAGAGGAAATTTGAATAAACGAATGAATAAGTGAAGTTCAGCTGCAGGGGGAAAATAAAATAATCATTTCGACAAATTTCTTTAAAGTGAGAAACTGGACGATTATGATAATTTGAGACTGTGATAATTTTTTGGTAGAAACAACCACTTATTCATCGAACGATCTATTTGACTAAATTTTCAGTCAGAAGAAATTATAGTTAAAACAAGTATTTACATTTTTCCACTGCAAATTTAGTAGTTTAATATGAAAAAATGTCTAAATAAAAGAAATAATAAAAGTAAAATAAAGAAATAAATGAAAGTAATTTAAAAGACAGCATCGTTGAAACATTTTCAATTTGTCAAACATTTTTGTTTTTGTTACTATTATTATGATGAAAAAAACGGAAAGAAAAAAGGGAATATTTATTCAATTTTCATTCAGAAAATAGCAATTGTTCTATGTGAAATACGGGGAGATTCTATTTACAAAATGTTATACCATGTTCAGCATTTTCATTTACAAAAATGCCCAATCGACGATGCATTGAAATCGCCGATCAACTTTTATCTGAAAAAATTTCATTTTTCGACCTTTGTTGCTCGCAAATGGTGTTCAATTATCCAACAGATTTCTAAACGCAACGCGTCCCCGTAGCTATAATTAATCGAGAAACAAAATTAGTGGAGACAGTTTTGACATGCGGCTAAGCGATTCCTTTGTTATTATTTCAACGCACGCGTCCTAACAGTCTTCCTCTTTTCAGACCGAATTAATCACGACGCCCACAAATTGCATTTATAGCGCGCATTAACACAAATGTTAATTAATTTAACCATTTTGAGAAATAAAAATTCTAAAACTTTTCTTACATTCGTTAGGCTTAGGTTCGTTAAATTGCTGTTTTAATATGGTCACGCGGAAACGTTTTATAATACTGATTAAGAAGATGACCTTTAGTAATTTGCCATGACATCCTCTTAATTTCCCAAACAAAACAAAAAAAATTTATTATAATGATATTATAATGACATATATATATATTTTCAGTTTTAGTACATAAACAGTGATTGCATGATCAATAAAGTTATAGGTTTGAATTCAATCAATTAGAAACAAAATCATTCAGCGAAATTACAAGTGACGAATTTTTATTTCGATACATTTTATTTATTCGTCAATAGCAATTTCTGAATTGCAAATAAGAGTATTCGAATCCGAAGAGAAAAAATAAAATTATAACGAAAAATGAACAATAAATATACGATAATAATGAATATAGGACAATCAATAAAAAACCCTAAAATAAAGTTACTTTTCAAACACGAAAACCGATAGACTTGCGACTGTTCCAAATAATCGATTGAATTTGTCATCCTCTCGATCTAAAATTTCCTTATTGCTGACACAAAATCGTTTTTTCCTTGACTTTATTTGAAATTTGTGTTCGCCTTTTTTCCCCTGCGCCCAAAGATCGACGCCTGTCGGGGCAATCGAACGCCCATCAATATTTATGTCCTTTTGCCTCAAAGTTTGCTTTGCGTTTGACGTGAACTTTCTTCCGTACGCCTCTGTCTCCCGACAAAAACAAAGTATCACTGTCGATCGAACGAAAATCGGTCGCGTTCGCATAAATAATTTCCGTCTCTCAACGGAAAAAAAATAATAATAATGAAAGGAACTAAAAATTATAGTCATATTTAAACAAAAAACAGCAGCAAATAAAATAAAATATTTATTAAAAGACTACTGTTTGAGCCAAAAAAATTATTCAGTTTGTAACATAAAGTTTCTCTCCAAAAAAATACTTAGTCGTTCAAAATTTTTTCCGCGAAAATTACACATGTCCCATTAACATCCACTCCAATATGCCTCCACTTCTTTTCCCCCTCACTTTCTTCTTTCCTTCTTCCTTCGGTTTAAACAAATCGTTTACTTTTGCTCGAAATTAAACTCGCGGGCTATTGATAAAACGCGGGAACAAGTAAACGCAACATACCAATGTTCGACGGAAAAAACGGGTTGAAAAAGTAGCGGGAACGAGGGAGGGGGGGGGGGGCGCTCACAGGGGAAAAAACGGGAAAGAGCGAGGCGTATAAAAAGCGCAACAAAGGGCCGCGCGAATATTTGGAACGTTATTCCGGAGTTACGAAGAGGCTGCGTCGGGTTAATGGCGCGGGTTTAAAGGGGTGTAAAAAACATTAGGATTTATGACGCCGAGAAGCTGCGCCCCGCCCACGCTCTTGTACAAAGTGAATATTTAATGACGCTTTATCAAAATGCCCGAGCGTTCCCGATGCATTTGTTGAATTAGAATTTTATCATGCAAATTGCATTTATCTCGCACAAAATTGCGAGGTTCAAAATAGCGCGGGTTAAAAGTACGGGGGCGGGGGCAAGTGGTGAAAAAATGTTTCACTGCAAGAAAAAAAAATAAATAAATAAAATAAAATAAACCTGTTAATTTCAGATCAAATATATTCACGACGGCAGCGAGACCACGGAGGACAGCATGATTTTGGAAGTGACGCTGCTGTCGGGCCCGGGATACACGTTGCCAAATTATTTGCAAGGACGTCTCAGGTTCCCGCTGCACGTCAATGTGACGCCTGTCAATGACCCCCCCGCGCTCAGAATACCGTCGGCCAAAGTGCTGCGGCTGGCGCAAGTGAGTTGACGAAAATAAACCTTATTACGTCTGAAGCGCGCGCGCGACTTTCCGGCGGGGCCAAAGAATGAACCACGCCGGGCAAATGGACTGTCTTTGTCCGCGCGACTTGTTCCCGGTAACGATGCGCTTTAATTGCGCTCCTGCGATCATCATTATTGCGATCGCTGTTACCGTTAAACGCTTTTTGCCGTACGCGCTTTATCAGAAACGTTGATGTTACTTGCGCGGCAAAAAGTCACGCCGAGGGATCCACGGGAAATCAGAATTATGGCTGGCAAACATCGCGTTTTGACGTGCGAGCTGAGCCGAGTTGTATAAATGTTTTCTCGCGGTAAAAAAAAAAGTTGGCACTTTTATGGCAGTGCGTTTAAATGTTACGTCGGAAATTTGAATTATTGAATATGTTGTTTGGTTTTACGGATCTTTTTGGATGATAAGGGTTTCCAATGTTTGAGAGTATGATGAGCTCTTTATGTAATTATGAAAATATGTTGTTTATATTACGTCATAATTGGTTTAATAAAAGAATGTAAAGGTTTTAAATGTTGCATTTCAAAACTGTTATCAATGGTCAAATGCGGATAATAATAAAAATGTTTAATCTATTCATAAGAAAATTTCGTGATTTTATAACAATTTTTTTTAAAAAAAGGTGTAATTTTTTATCTAACTAATCCTTGATGAAATATGCCGTGATGAAAGGCAAAAATTGTATAATCAATTAAATCTCGGCAATAACAGCGTAACGAAAATCGATTGACGAAATAAAAAAATCGATAACAAGTCCAACTTGTTACCAATAGTTCTGATTTACATATGCATGAATGATTTCGGGGCGCTGAGGCACGCCGTATACATCGAGCTGTTATTTTTGCTCGTTTCCAACCACAATGCGATCATTAACGTGGCCGTCGGTCGCTCGTAAACGAAATACAGTCAATCAAAACGCTGTCGCGTTCGATGATTTTCAATTTCCCAGCAGCGTTCATACATCGCGACGTTTTTTTAATTAACGGCAAATCGAATAACGCGATGGCGCAAGCGCGACGGGCAATCGCAACCGATAATATTAGATTAGCTGATAGCGAGAGTATTCTGTTTGCGTAGGGAACTAGAAAGGCACTAAGCAGGGAGTTAATATGGGCCGACGACCCGGACACTGCTTCGGAGGCGCTGCTTTACACGGTCGTACGTTCAGACAGTGATTCCGGCTACATCGAAAGAGTGTCACACCCATCGCAGCCCATCAACACGTTCACCCAGTCTGAATTATTGCAGGGGCTAATCGCGTATGTTCATCGAGGAAATGGTAATTTATCAATAATTCACACTGAACACACAGTAGGTCGGAATCGATTCACGGAATGCATTATTCAGCGCCGTTGTATTCACCGACCTTTTACACCCATGTATATATATATATTTTTTTTTTTAATTTTATAAATCCACCGGTCGGACTGATGATCAATAAATAACAATATTCACGAGCAGTTTGTTGGTTCAAGAACGCTGGGTAATCGGCGAATCATTATTGTTACAGCGAAACCTAATTCCCTACTCGGATTGCGAGTGAGCGACGGTATCGAGAGCAGCGAACCAGCTTATCTGCGAATATCTGCTTATCCGTTACAAATTAAACTACAGCACAATACTGGCTTGATAGTGGTACATCGTTCATTCGCCTATTTGGCGCCAGCGAATTTGTCTTTTGGCACCAACTCTGACGATGAAGATATCGAATTGCGCTACGATGTAGTTGTTCCACCCCAGTATGGTAATTTGCAGCTTCTTGAAGAGCATGCTAATGCTTGGACTAACGTCGATCGTTTCACGAGCAAAGACATCGAAACCCACTCGGTTAGGTACGTCCATAATATAGGCAGTCCTAACCAGGACGAATTCAAGTTCCAAGTGAGCGTACGTGAAGTTCGCACCCGACAAGTGTACGATTTTCGCATCACTTTCATCGATCTTGAGCTACGGGAGGTAAGGAGACTGGGGATGAATTTTTCCAATAATTCGGAGGCACTGATCAATGGTCTGGTCTTCAAGTATCAGACCAACCCGCTGATAATAGCACCCAGTAAGATCGTTGTAAGGATTACGAAGGTCCCGAAGTTCGGTTATTTGATGCTCAACAAGCAGGAGCTGAAGGTTGATGAGTCCTTCACGCAGGAGGATGTGGATTTTAATAGAGTCAAATACAAACTTTTTAGGACTGCGTATTCGATGATCGAAGACTCGTTCGAATTCACGGTTACCGCACCGCAGTGTTCACCAATTTCGTCGAGCTTGCAATTATGGTACCAATTGACGAGTAATGTCAAGGTACCTGAAAAAGTTGAGCTTTTGAGAGTCCGCGAGGGTGCCAGGACTCCACTGAAGTTCGTGCGTACCAATTTCAAAGACTTTGGAGTGTCACATTTATTATTTAATGTTACCAAAGAACCGCGCCATGGCTGGTTGTCATTTCCGGAAGGATTTAATGTTCTGCTCAAACCAAACGTGACGACTTTCACATCATCAGACTTAGAGTCCCAATCGGTGTTTTATGTTCACGATGATTCAGAAACTAGAGATGATGACTTTGAGTTTCTTGCGGTATCAATGGACACTGCAGATTTTATGTACGTGGGTAATTTTCGGATAGTGGTAGAGTTGATCAACGATAATCCTCCGGAAAGAGTCGAGCAGAAGGTGTTCAACGTTGTGGTTAAAGGTGATAAGTTGATTACGGGTTCAGAATTGAATTACGTCGACAAAGACTTGGACACGAAGCAGAGTGATATTAGATACAAGAAGCTCAGTATAGATAATGGCAATATCTATTTTACTTCGAACTCTGCGACCCCGATTTCCGAATTCTCTCAAGAGGACGTTAATAATGGCCTAGTTTTGTTTAGACATAGTGGCCAGAATCACGGCAAGTTTATCTTCAACGTAACCGATGGCTTGCTGACTGTCGTTGGATCATTAGAAATCAATGCCAGTTTACCATACGTTCGTCTGAAGCCGAGTCGCAAATCTATTGTGCAGTTTAATCGTACAGTGTTACTGGGTCCCATGGATTTAAGCATCGAAACGAATGTCTTTGCCAATAACAAGGATATCAGATATATTATCTTAGAAAAGCCCAAACATGGAATTATATTGAAGCATAAGCAAGAAATTTCATACTTCGATCAGAATGATTTGATTCAGGAAGCTGTGGTATATCGTCATTTGGGGAGTTCCTCAACGACGGATAACTTTAAATTCAAAGTGTCTGTCAGAGGTGCTGAGACAGTAGGACTCTTCACTGTTCACATTTACCCTGAAAGTTACTGGGAGCCGCTCATTTTACAGAGCAATAAAACCATCTTCGTGGAAGAGGCGACGAGCGTTTTATTGAGCAAGAAAAGCTTGGAAGTGATGCATCCGAAAATACCACCTTCGCAAATTACTTATTACATCAAGGAATGGCCACAAGGTGGTTACTTAGAGGTCCAAATCCAAGACGACCGCAGCGATGAATTAAAGGACGATTATAATGGCCATTCCGTAAAGTACTTCGAGCAGAGTTTAATTAATGAAGGCCGGGTTTATTATGTGCAATCTGCGTCCAATCAGACGACCGACAAGTTTGTGGCCGACGTGACAAACGGCATCACGTGGTTGCGCGACCTCACTGTTAATTTCGTCATTATTCCGGACAAACTTTACGTCGGCGCGCAAAATCTCAGCGTCGTCGAAGGCAAAAGTGTGATCTTTAAGGAGTCGACGTTCTATTCAATGACACCTTATTATTCCGGCAAAATCACTGATTACAGAATCACGGAGAAGCCGAAACACGGTATCATTATAGACTCAACGAAGAACGTGCAGATAAAGAAGTTTACGCAAAAAAACCTTAACGCCGGAGTGATACTGTATAGACACGGGGGAGATGAGTCACCGGTAGATTCTTTAAAAATGACCGTCAGTTCAGGAGATAAAATCAGCGAGGTGTTCGAATTGTGGATTAATATTCAATCGGTAAATGACGAGATACCAATATTGTTAAGGAAACATAAGATGGACATCTGGCAAGGGAGCACGGTACTTTTGGAGTCATCAAAATTGAGTGCGGTTGATAATGACACTCTGCCCAATGAAGTGGTGTACAACATAACTCACGTGAGAAACGGCTATTTTTCTCTAGTTCAACGTTTAGGGGTGGAAATTTTCAACTTCTCTCAAGAGATGGTGGACAAATCGCAGGTTGCTTTCACGCATACAAGTAAGGCAAACGAGTTAATTTAAAACTTTTATGTATTTTGACTCACGATACATTATTAGTAATGGCGCATATGCAATTTGCTTTCAGACGGATCGAATGCTGAATTTTCCTTTGTTTTAACCGATGGGGTCCATGTAACTGATTCGTACACAATTCCAATAATTGCAAAACCCATTCATCTGTCTATACAAAATAATAATGTACTGAATGTTTTTCCTTTAACGAGAAAACCTATAACAAGTAGTGTGCTATTGACAACATGCTTAGACGAAACGAGGAACATAAAGTACGTCATACGCAACGGTCCGCGGCTGGGTAAAATTATTATGGAAACTGAAGATGGAACTTGGTTGGAAGTTAATCAGTTCACTCAACGAGATATTAACGAAAGCAGAGTTACTTACGAACATACTAAACAATTTATGGATCTTACAACAAACGATTCATTCGCGTTTGATATTGAAGCTCACTTTGCTGCTTCGCTTGTGAATCAGGTAAAGATATTTATAACGAGCGATGATATATATATATATATATATATATATATATATATATATATATATATATATATGTATACTAGACGAAATGTTTTTCTTACAAATTGTATGATGTTTACTCTCACAGAAATTAATTAGGTTTACGTTTATGTACAACTCTATCATATTTCGACTTTATATTTTTATCTTGTAGCAAAAATTCTTTTTTTTTTTTTAATATTTTATGTTTAGATAAGTTTTTTTTCTTAGTAAATTTATAAGAAGTAATTTTGTATTTTCAAGCACGATTATTATTATAAATTATCTTACTTATCATGTTATTGTACGCTAATCCATATATTCCGACCCTTCTTTCAGATATTTCGAATACAAATATCAGTATCAAGTGGAGGATTGAATCGTTACGTGCCGCTCAACTTGGTAAGAGTTGAAGAAGGTGGCTCGAGCAACGTAATGATGAACATCAGCGGTATCATACAATTTCTCCGCAGCAAAGCCGGTATAAGCGAGCCCACCGTTCTATCGACTTTAACTTCCCAACCGTCTCACGGTCACGTGATGCTGCAGCCGGATCTCAACTTAACAACCTTCACCCAACAGCAAATGGAAAGCGGCAATATCTTGTACTTCCACGACCACTCGGACACTCTGGAGGACCACATAGATTTTTCATTGTACCTAACTCCTGGTCATGTACTTCTCTGCAATATTTCCGTGCCTGTTGCAATATTGCCAGTGAACGACGAGCCTTTCAAATTGGTCACGAACGCGCCATACATCACGGTCGTTCAAAATCAAAATATCACAATAACTCGTGACAATTTATTAACAACAGATCCCGACACGAATCCCGACGAAATAATTTACGACGTGATATCTGGGCCTACGTTTGGTCGGTTATTGCTCCTGCCTTTCGAGCAAAATTCGTCAGAAGTACGCCAAGTGAACAAGTTTTCGCAGCACGACGTGGATTCATCGCGTCTCGTTTATGAGCACAACGGCCCACTCCAAGCAGCATCCTTTTACTTCCGAGTTTGGGACGGCAGGTTCAATCCTGTATACACGGTTTTTAACGTCCACGTACTTCCGATTAAACTCAACATCACTGTGCCAACTTTCGTCAGTTTACAACAAGGTTCCAATGTCGCTTTGATCTCCGAGGATAACGTGAAACTCGACACGAACGCTCGCCAAGATCTCTTAACGTACGAGGTTACAAGCATGCCGAAACATGGGGTGCTTTACGTTAGGGACAAAGCCGCGGTACAATTTAAACAAACGCATCTGCTTTCCAAGAGCGTCATGTATATGCAAACGGATATGACAGCGTCTAATGATAGTCTAGAATTGAGTGCCGAATTGAGTGGCTTTAAAGTCAAGGGTATCTTTGTGGAGATCAAGGTGATACCTTTGATGATTATTAACACTTTAGTAGTTCTAACCGGCGAAAAGCGACAGATCAGTTTGAAGTGCATGGACGCGACACCGCTGGCTAAATTAACGAGCAGCAATCCTATTTACACTGTATTGAAGAAGCCAAAATATGCGAAGATTAAAAGGATCATTAGAAGCACTGTTTCCTCTGGGGAAAGACGAGGAATCAGAGAAAAAGAAGTAAACAAATTCACCCATCAGGAAATCGTTTCGGGGGTAATATACCTAGTCTCTAAAAAGATCCCCACGATGGAGTACGAAGGAGTCTTGGACAGTTTCGTTTTCTCTTTAGCTGCGTCCATTTTCCAGCCAGCAATTGGTGAATTTGTATTCCGGATTCGGCTGGATATGGATGACTACAATATGACTTTGGGTGGACCAATGGATCCAGTAGGTCACGAAGGTGAGATGGCCATCGCGCCAAACATGAGTAATGATTACCTCCTGATTTTGGGGATGCTTCTGGGGGTGTTCTTATTGGGAGTGTTGGTGATTGTAACGATAAAGTGTAAGCAAAGTAAGTATAAGAGGGCAGAGGTGGAAGATGATAACAAGCAGGACGTGACTCCTGCTGTTGGTGTGATTCCTTTGCCTAGACCACCGGATCATTTGATGCCGACTACGCCGCATTTAAAAAGGTTTACTAATGAAAATAACAGTGTTTCTACCGGCACGCCATTGCCACCGTTGAGTTCTATGACGTCGACCTTGCCGCAATGCAAGGTCATTCCTCTGACTCCCATGGAAAATCTGACAGGTTCAGAAGTCGACGTCTCTGCAAGATATCCATACGGAGTCGCGGATGGGGATGAATGGAGTACGTTCGAGAGTACGAACTTACCTTGTCAGTCTGCTACTTCTCAGCGAACGAACCCTTTGTTGAGGAGGAACCAGTATTGGGTGTAGTACGAGGCCTACTCTCGCCGCTTGCGGGAAACCGGCCGAGAGTTCTGTAAAACGAATTCTTAGAAGACTGTGACAAAAGACTACTTTGTAACGGAACTTTGAATAACACTTGTGGCATTTTGTTTAGCGGGTTATTCAAGTTTTCGCAGATGCTGTTAAACATTTGTTCAAAAAATTTCTTTGATATTGACAATGTAGTTTTCTTTCTTCGTTTGTAATTAGAATTAATAATCTAAGGAGTAATACATTTTTAATGGGAAAATGAGCCGACTTTATACAGTAATTTTGCACTCTTTAAACTATGTAACTTACATATAAAATCATACTAAGAGGAAAAATGGAGAACAATTTCTTCTGTAAAAGATTGTATGAAGACCCAGGGAAAATAAGAGTTGTAATATTTTTCTTTATGTTATTTATATTATATCCCAGTCTAGTAATAATGTTAGTAATTTTTACTCAACCTTTTTGAAGTGTAACAACATCACTTTTTTTCGATTTCTCAAAAATTTCAGTTTTTCCTCTAAATTATAATACATGTTGGTAAAAGTTACCTTTCGGCGTCTTAATGCAAAATTTACAGAAAATTTCGATATCAATTTTTTCTCGGTGTATTAAAATTCTAAGAAATTTTTTGAATTAAATTAACGTTTCGTTACTAAGAACTATACGTGCCTCATTGATGGGATTTTGTGAAGCTTCTCTGCCTTGTCTTTGAATCAAAATTTGGCTGATAAAAAAGAAATTTCATTCAAAATCATCATGTAATAGTTGTAGAATTTGTGTGTCAATATATAAAATAACAATAATTTATTACTTTAAAGTTTATATATTTATAAAAGAGCAATATATAATCAAATTTAGCTTGAGGTCGCACAAAGTGTGATCTCAGTATCAAATTATATTGTTTTGCTTTTAAATTCAAACAATTATTACGATCAAAATATCACATTTCTCCATTTTAAATTTTGATTTAGAAAAGAAAAGCTTATTTTTATATCTTTGAATATATAAACCATTCAAATCCCTTTAAAACAGACTACTATAATAAATATACGTATAAGAGTTTTATCATTATACATTTAGAATCATTTTTATAGAATATTACTATCTCTTGGCCTATGTGGCAGAAATTCGAATAAATATCTAATAAATATTGCATTACTTATTATATTTTTTAGTTGCTGTTATAAGTGTATACAACTTTTACCTTGTAAGTATTTATTGTAATCAAAGCCTAATTATCTTATAAAGAAATGTTGAACAGTTAATCTTATATTACAAAAGAAAATGAAAGTCCATATAATAAAATAAAAATAATTATATTTATAATTTCATAACACATTTTAAAATTCTATTGGTCATTGCGGTTCCAAGTCAGTGCTTTCTCAAATAATTAATTTATTATTCATTATTACAATTTTATTGACAGTTAAAAATTATAAATTTATAACTATCGAATTTCAGTGCAATGTTTTTAATTTCTCTCGATTTATAAGTGAAATTCATCATTATTAAATTGTTCAATTATATCGAATATACAAATTGAACGGAACAATATCAAACGACACTTCGCGATACCATTAATAAAATTTCATTATCGAGCTTGTACATCTTTAAATTTGTGTAATAAGAATCATTTTGTTTAATATTTCTCAAGTTTCAAAGTGAGTCCAAAAGATGGCTTAGTTAAATTAAGTTTCGTAACATCCAGATCTATTTGTCTTCGTTAAAAGTTTTAAAGGTTTGAAAGCATAAGTAATTCAAGTATCAATTTCAAAAAATCAAAGCAGAACAACGAATAAGAAATCACGTAAGATAATGAGCTTCAATTAAAATGGTCACTTATACATGTATTATAGATCAAAAAACTTGTTACACGCGCAGACATGCTTCACAAGGTCAAACATGCACTAAATACCTCAAACCAAGAAGTAACTGGATGTGGTTATCAGTTACGATATAAAAGTAGTTCTAATTTTCTTGCTTCGCCAATTTATCATTATTACTGGCGATAAAGTTTACAAATTCGTAACGCCGACGAACTTTTTTATGCATATTTAATTCAATATTATATTTCGCATTAAGGGAGAACAAGAAATTCTTCACCAAATGCAAAATTTGCACAAGAAAGCCCCGCTTTTGGCTCAGTTTACAATCTCAGCAGTGAAGAATGTTCTTTTACCTCCCATAGTGCAAACGATAATTCTTCGTTGCAAAAGTACGAAAAATGACAGTTTCTCGACACAAGTGAGAAAAGCGAACTTTTCTCGAGCGCAGCGCTAGAATTGTTTACACTTTCTTGCGTTTGTCGAAAAAAATGTGTGGTTGTAGGATGGAAAAGTATTTTCAATACACATATATTATAATATGTATTATATATATAATAAATATATTATAATATATTCTGGTATCATTATAATATAATTATTAATATACATTTTCGATCCCAGCAGCACAAATATCTATTTTCAGTAATTCCCTAGTGCGAGAAATGGTATCTTTCGTACATAAGAACGAAAATTAATTTAATGATTGAGACAAGTAAGTTAACGGTATTTGAAGTTATCGTCATATATTAATACATTGTAGCTAAGGTATATCAAAATGGTAATGTGTACATACACTGTAAAAAAAGACTTTCGAATTAAAGCGTGACTTTAAGAATATATACTTTATAAATAAAATCTAAATTTAATATGATCACATTTATACTTTAATGAATATTAATATTAGAAGGCATATTTAGAATTAAAAATCGATCGTTAAATTGTAAATAAAATGTAAACATTTTTATTCATAACAAGGATTCTTATCAAGTCCTATTTCAAACTCTCAAATATAACTTTAATTTTAAAATTAAAGTACCTGTGTTTAAAAGTTAAAGCTTTTTTTACAGTGTAGAGAATCATTTCTGATAAATTTTTCTATAAATGCGGGTATAAATTGAAAACAATTCAGAAAAAAAGTATATTTCAGTCTTGTATATTAAAAAATATATCTGTTTCAACATTTTTATATTCTAATGTCCGCATTTGCAAAAAAGTTTATCAAGGAATTGCTCTCAGTGTACCTATCTAATTACCCTGATAAAAATTTCCACACTTTTTTAAACAATTTTTTGATACTTCGATACTGAGTGCACGATAAGTTTCTTGTACTTTAAACAAAATATCTTACCTAAAATAAATCGATGAAGAAAAAACTCAACGACGTAACAAGTTAAGGTACCGAATCAACCAACTGTCAAAAATGAAAAAAATGTATTATTTTTATATAAACTTAAACAGTACAACGGGGTGATAGTAAATTTACAACCCTAACATTCACTTGCGACTACAATAATCCCTTTGACTGGTTGAGTCGAAGCGAGCATCGATTATTAATTATCGACTGAATGAATCGACTAGTGTAATTGTATTAATAATTATCAACTATTCTTTGGATAATAAGATTTACATCATTTAGAACAAAATCATCAACGGAATACTATTTGACACAAGTATGCATGAATGGGTGACACTGGTTTGTAACATTAGACCATTATTTTGCATTTCGACCGTTCAAAACGAGTTTTAATTTTTCAAAGACTTTTTATGCTTTTATTTATTCGTGCGGACGAGAAATGTACATTTATAAATAAATATGAGAACAAACAAACAAAAAATCGTACATTTCGTAATTTTTATACAGTTTTGTGAGGAACGTGTATTTGTATATATGGTGGTATGGTATAGTGTACATACAAAATAATTATTGCCATTTATATCTATCTGAGCAAGTAGCAGTAAGCTTATAAAATTAATTTGTTATTCAACGCTACTTTGATATCCAAATAATTTATCGTATATTGTAGAAAAAATTACCGAAGAGCTGCCTAAGTATTTCGTTATTCAATCGTAGTGATATGAATATTGTTATATATATTATCAAACAATTAAGATATGATAACTTCATAATTTTTGTTAAATTTTCAATTTTATAGTTTTTATGCTTTTAAAATGAGCATTCGTTAAAATATGAACGAAATAACAGAGTAATTTGAAAACAACATACGAATTTTGATTGCGAGTATAAATGATGAGAAATTGTGTTACATTTGCAGATTTATAACCATGCGTAACATTCTAAATGAATGTTAAAATAGTGATAAATATTATACTACGAGCATGAGTAGGAGACACTGGTTGTTGTAATGGTAGTTAAAATATTAACCGTTATCATTGAACATAATCCGTTTTATATTTTATGGCTTGCACATACTTTTTCTATAAATGTAAATACTATTTATCATAAAGATTAATTGAAGTTTAAATGAACTTTGTTGCTTAAATGGTTAGTCAATCCTTAATATTAATAGCTGATAAAATATATTAAAATCTCTTTACAATTTGTACACCAAAAGTCACTTGTACAATTATATAAAACCTTATAAAGATAAAACACTGATTTTGCTAATTATTTAGTAAATTTGTATCATGCTTTATGCACAATTATATAATACCTTTAAATTTATAATAATTATAATTGTAAATATACAATGTAATTTTTTCACTGTAGCATATGAATTATTTTATAAACGATGAAATGTTCAAATTTGTAAGATACATTTTCAAGAAAATTAATATTAAAATATTTTTCACTGAAAAGTTTCAATAACTCACTATATATAGATAGTTTTATGAAAAAAAAGTAGGGAATAGAATTAAAATATGATTTAAGGCGTTACGTACAGATGGAAATATAAAATACGAATAAATAAATAAATAAATAAATAAATAAATAAATAAATAAATAAATAAATAAATAATGAATAAAGTGGTATCTTAACTTTTTCTATTGAAAAATAAAATTGAAAAATAAAAATGTCTATTCTTTTTCAATAGAAAAAATTGTTGGTTTCTGAAAAAGCTGTAAAAATGTGGTTACTTTGTGATATTTGAAGTAATTCTTTTAGTGTAATTTCTCAATAGAAGAAGTACATAGAATTTTGTTATTAAAATATTCTCTCAAAAAACACTTTATGGTCAACTATTTTCCCCACGTATGTAACACTTTAATAATACAAATTGTATACGCGTTTTACATACTACGAAATATTTGTAAATCATAATAAATGATATTCTGCAGTGGCATTTATAGAAAAAGTAAATTGCACCCTTAATCAAAAAAGTAGGTTGTTTTTTACGATGAAAATATACAAGCCATTACGCGGAGTGCCAAACTTCTACATATTTGAACTTGTAATAAAATCTGTACACAGTATTGTATTTTCCTTGAAATAAACTTGTGTATGAAGCGTCATTCTTATAATTGTAATAAATTAAATGTGCAAAATATTTAATACAATTTTGATTTCTTATTTTACCCGACATTATTTGAATCTTTAGAAAGAAAAAACTGTATAACTTATTACTCAGTTATTATAGAAGAATGGAATAGAGAAAACTGAAAAAAACTCACTTTTTTTAACCAAAACTTCAAATGTAATGCCAATAGAACCTTCTCTGTGAATGAGCAAATCCTTATATTACAAACAGTTTTAGTTTGACTCCATATTCACAAACGTAGAATCACTTTAGACCAGTCAGCGAAGTAGCAATGGAAATTCAAAATGAAACTCTGAAAAATGAATTAAATATAGGTGATTTAATTTTGTAAGACAATCTTATATCAATTATTTAAATATACATTTAGCCATAATTTGTTTTTAAATTACACCTTTCCAAGCCTCTTTATGGAATGATGAAGGAAAAAGGCTGTAAATGTATATGTATAATTATAAAATGTTTATTTACATAGCTTCAACTCAATATATATATGTATATGTATAACAATATTTATAGTAGTACCTGTAATTTTATCTGTACACAGCGCAAAACAATTTTAAAATACACTTCGTACAGGAAAGCCAGCATATGACACGATTATTCAATTAATTTGTTATTAATGACATATTTTTTCTAGGAAAAAATTTCATTGATTTTCAATCATATACATGTTACAAACCATAACAAACTACACTGCAAAATTACGTTTTATGTTTACAATTACAGTTAACTTAATTTTACAAACGTTATGTAATTGTACATAAAGAATATTATCACTTTACAAAACAATTTATAAAATTAGGCAAATTATCTCTGTGAATTCACAGAATTTCATGTCATTGCGCAAATGCATTTGTACAGTGTAACTTTATAACAAATTATACAAATATCAAATGTATTACAAATAAATTATTTATTTAACTATCGTTTACCACTTTCAATCAACAACAAAAAACCACAACAATTAACAAATAAAAAATCCAAAAAAATTTGCCATTAATAACAAACACACAAACTGCAGCGTTATAAATGTACAAATGCAAAAGAAAAAAATATTTTGCGCTGATAATTTTGACTATAACGCACTTGACAAGTCAACCTGTGGAAGCTGAGATTTTTTTCTAGTGTACGCTATGATGATCATTACGATATAGTAATGCCTAAACAGTTGATCATTCCGTATATAATCGAAATGATGATTGTATTTACAGTTATGGGTAAGTATATACACCGCGTGAACTCGGAATGAATACGATCCGTGCAATTAATATCACGTTACAGCTTTGTTATATGTTTATCATGCGTTTTTAATATTAGAATAGATGGTTCGCCTTGTCACCTGTAGGCTGCGCACTTGCTCGCGCAAAATTATTGCTCAGAAGCTTTTTCTAAGTATTTTCGTCGGTTTTTTTTGTGCATACTTCAGCGGTTTTCACAGCCCTGGCCGATCTCAAGTTTCTTAATGTTCACAAAAAGACCAGAATCTTATAGACGACTCGGCAATCTACAAATAACATTAAAAATCTAGAAAAAAAACCCTTTATATGTTATTTAACAATTGATTTTCGGAAATGTATTCTGAAATTATTTAACAAAAACCTGTATTAACAGGTAGAATGATTTTGCGACTGAAATAATACTTTGTGTCGCCTTCTAAAAGTTACTGTCACTTTGTGAAATCGCATTTGAATTGTTCATGTGACAATCAGATAGGGCTGAGTATAACGGTGAATACAATTTGAAAGTTGAAAATGAAAAGCCCCTACAGTGGGGAAATCCTAGTTATATATCCTTTAGGCATATAGAATCAAAAGCGCTATATTCGTACGCTGGATTGTTAATTAGGAAATCAACGTTTGTACAATCGATGCGTAGCTTTTGCTCTCTTTCATCTCACCTTTTATTCTCATTTTGACAAAAAATCGATTCACGCTCTCATTGCAGCGCCACTATCAATTCACATCAATTACGGTTTGCTTCAAAATTTTGTAAAAGCATATAAAAATAACTTTAACAAGACGAATCGTGTTCAGCAACAAATGTGATCGTTTTTATCATCTAAGTACCAACATCTGTACAAGTAGAAATGCCTCCCACGTTCTATGTCTTATATTGTCCTTGTCAGAAATTTTAAGTACAACGCCGGATATCAAGGTGCCATTTGGCGAACGCTAATCAGCTAACTCAACGGTACGAGAATTCGTTTGAGTTCCGCACTTTCGCCTATTTACACACTTTCGTTAAATAAACAATGTCTGTTCATTCGACTGACGATCGTAAAAATTACGAAAATGATCACTTTTGTAACATATTTACACATCGCGCGTACAACTTGGACGTAGAAACAGGATGAAACAAGGAATATGTACAATATAATATATAAATAAATTGTTTAAATATTATCTACAATCTTTTGCTTAACTTTAACCTAACAGCACAAAATAAACGTTAACTGTTACGTACGAATATTAAAATCATAATAACGTACGAACATTAAAATACAAGAAATTGTATACATACATTTAAATATCGTGTGCTTTTAGGATGTTAAAGCGAAACAAAGTGGAACGATATTTCAAATTTGAAATTTGCATCACACTTTTATCTCAACATTTGGCAAAATCGAGAAGAGCCATCTTCGTATACAGGAAGTCTACAGTTTTTTGCAACGAATTCAAACTAAGAACAATTTTACATTGCTTGAACATCATTTTCGATGTTGAACTTGGTGACTTGAAGTTGTGAACTGGACTTACTGTGTTTACATACTTAATCATGAGACGAAATTGACGAATTTTGCAATAAAATATATATCTTAAGAATGTAAGGCAAAAATGCAATTTAAAATCAAAGATGTCAGCTATCTTCGGCTATGTGTATTATGTATTTATAATTTCATTTTTTTACTTCAAGTTTGTATTTGTTGCAAACGAAAACTGCTGTAACTTGTCTTTAAATTAACGAAAATAATATTCTCTAATTTAGAATTCAAAGTCTTCTCAGTTGTGATATAATTTCCATTGAAAATATCAGTTTAAAATTTGTCAAAAACAAATCACCGTTCGTTGACACACTCATTTGTATTACACCTCATCATATCACGTTTAAATAATTTTGCTAAAAACATTACCCTATTACTTCTTTACAGTGAATACGCAATTGACAAAATCCGACAAACTCCCCTCTTTCATAGTAATACTGCTCAACGTTAACTTCCTCTTAAACCAACGTTTAAAAATTGAGACAAGTATTATTTTCACTTATGTCTTACACAAATAACATTATTACGTCATATTACTTTGACTAATTTCTTGTCTAATTGTAACAGTATATTATTTACTGGCTACTTATTGAAATGGTTATATACACCTACTTTATAGATTGAACTATGGATGTATTTTTATGAGTATCGCCGTTTTTTTACTTAATCACAACTCGGATCTTTGTTCCTTCAACTGGTCGCAAATACAAAAGGTGTTACAAACATGCCCCGTACAAAATACAACGAAAATAATTGTCATCTGATAAAAAGATTCCACTCAAGTGCCTGGTAGAATTTTAATTAGGTACATTGTGGAAGAAGTTATATCAATTTAACCCTTTCCCGGTGCTTTCTATAGGTGAGGCAGCCACTATACTTGAGTG
>JABFOV010002587.1:0-19357 GCA_022817685.1 Aradophagus sp. ZL-2020 | reverse complement strand
GACTTTTTGAATGTAGAGTTAAAAACGTTTTCGGCGAAGACGTTACAATCTTGACTAAATAATAAGACGTTTTCCGTCTTCAGCCAAGATATTCCATCTTGCATACAATAGACATTTTTATGAGTGTATGTCCGTCTGTATTAGTACTAATCAATTCAACGATTCTACCAACCGTGCGACTCTTTGGAAATAATATGTGTGAGACATTTACTTTTCAATTTATAAGTTTATACTTGATTCACTGTCAACATAACAGACTGCTCATCATTATTATTATTCTTTACAATTATTTGATACATATTATTTAATTTTATGTGTAACTCGTTTACATACTGACAAATATGTCACTGTTTTCTATAAGGGGAGCGTTCCCGTAAATAAATAATGTACCATACTACTGACTTATTTTTATAATTATTTTTGAGATAACTGTAATTAAAAATTGTAATTAACTCAGCAAAATGAATTTCGGAATTGTTAAAACAAACTGTATTACGTTTGCGGTGATATACAATATTTTATCTTTGTTAACTCGTAATTCGTTGCTGCTGTTTGATTTGCGTTCCAGCCTTTTACGAACTTGATTAAATGAAATATCTCAATTGCATCTATCTAATTCTAGCGTCGAGTACGTATTTCTTTTGTCACTACACGGATTGTTGGATTGTTAGAAGAAAGGTAATATAAATGTCAAAATGCTATTTGAATTGTTGCGGATCGATATAACTAATAAAATGGAATGAATTGAAAATTGTTGGCCGATTTGGCGAAAAGACTAATGTTTTACCAATTAGCACTTTGTCCGTAACAGGTGGCTCGGTCGGTGAGCTGCTCGTTGCACTTGTGCTTGATGGCCGCGGCCTCGTCACGGTAGCGTCGCTGTCTGAGCTGCGTCCCTTGGCCGCACGTTACCGGGCAGGCGCTCCAACCTCCCCACGGTGTCACTTTACACGCCTCTGATTCCAAACAACGTCTCGTTATTGCATGTCAAATTCGCCCGAGTTATAAACTCGGGCCAATAAAAATATAAATTGCAATTGTCTTTTTCAGTCGCGTCAATTAATCGGCTGAATTTGAAAGGAAGACAAAAACACTGAAAAGAAAGGTCGATATTTGCAAAGACGATCTCGCAATTGATTTTCATTATTTTTCATGCCTGTTGGATGACAGCGATATTCCTCTAAAAAACAATTTTAAACATTTCGGATGTTTGAAAAATGTTTGCAAGATTTTCAATAAAGAAAAAAGGAGAAAAACTGAAGATGTTTGTTTTTGTGACAATTACTACAACAATTCATAACAATATAACATTTTTGATTGTTTAACATGGATCAAAAAGAAAATAACTTGTGTTTTGAATCAGTATTCAACAACATGCGTAATATCGGTCACTACGTGATCGAGATTTCAATGTTACTTTAACTATTTCTACTAGTTGTTATAAAAGCAAAACAGAAATTAAAAAAGCAAAGCAGAAATAATAATGAATTTAGCAATATAGTCCGCGAATCGTTTTCGAGATTTTTATTTTTTTACCAAAGAAAATGCAAAGGGACAATCTCAAAAGTTGAAAAATTTGGAATCTTCTCAGAATCGCTTAAATATGATTGAATATTGATCTCCCAAAGTGTGTGTAGACAATGTTTCAATCTCGATGGTCTAGTAGGGGACGAAATTGAGGAAATCGTTTTTGCAGTTTTGACTTTTTAACCTCTCCAAATAAGGAAAAATTTGAATGATAACACTTTTTATAGATTACAGAAATATTTCAATTTATATCAGATACAATGGACAATTTTTAATTTGGATAAATGCAATTTACCAAAATGAAAGTTGAACTTGTATCATCATGTGAAATTTGACAAGACATGATCATTGAAACTTTTGGCTAAAAGCAAGAGGAACTGTTATAAATTGAAGTTGGGGAAACGTGTAGACATTTTTCTGGAAATTCTGTAAAAATTAGGGAATTGGATTTATGAAAAATGTTGGCCACCGTGGTGATGTTGACCAAACGTTTGGGAAAAATCAATGAAACGTCTGACTGCGTGTGGTAAAGTTTAGTTGTTAATTTGACTACTCCATAATCCCAAAGCATGCTTGTCTTCGTTAATGAGAAGAAACTCTTTGTTTGCCGAGCAGTTGTACAGCATACTGTATGTGATGCTCGTAAAGACACTTTTACGATCAAGTTTGTCAGTCTTGATCGAATGGCACGTGGCCGTGTTGCTTTGTTTTTACGTCTGCTGGCTATTGGACAAAATGGCTGTAAATGAGGCATAAAGGAAAATAAAAAGCGATACTTGCTGTGTTTCGACCTGTGTGAGCTACCACCTGAATCCGCGGAGTCGGTCGAGGCGTTCTCGCAGGTTTTCTCGTATATTCTTTGCCTGTTGAGATACAATTTTGCCATGGGTTTCATCTCTTGACCGGAGGGGTCGAAGAACGGTGACCTAGTGTCATTTGGATAACTTGCCGTGATACGTCGTATTGGCTCCTGAGGATCTGTGGGTGAATCTTCAGACTGTAAATTCAACATGTAAAATATCTCCATCTAACTTTTATCATTAAGCCATTTCTTAGTTTTCATTTGGCCGCGCTCGCCTGCCACAAGGGCAAATCCGACCTCGCGTTCGCATACAATCCTGAGAAAACACAATCACCTTGCTAATCGGTCGATAAAAATCGACAAGGCCAACGAAGAAATGCTTCGGACCAATAACACAATTTTTGATAATTTGTATAACATTTGCATGACATTTACGCAAGTCACGAAAATGCAACACAGTAATGTATATTTTATTCAAATTTTATGCAAATATAAATGCCTGTGGGTTATTCGGCTAAATTCATAACAAAGCTGTTCTCCAAAGTTTATCGTAACGAGATTTTTCACTTAAATCGTGTTAAAAGTGGACATGAAATCGGATCTATTATCATTATTATTATCAATAGTAGAATTCGTAATTAATCGAAATGTGTGAATCGATTTCACTACTACAGCAATTATAATTCCGGGGCCATCAGATTATTGAAGTAAGAATTCGGCATAGTAATTCAAAGCTTGCAAGTCATTCAATTGATTAAAATTGGCATTAACTCACGTAATATCACGGTAATTGAACGATGAAATTAATACGCTGGTTATGATTCATTAATAATCATTAGTTTGTGGCAAAATTTATTATTCCAAATCGATAATTTGGCGATCTCATTATTTGACATTTTATGTTTCTAAGTTATGATGATATGCAAAAAAACATTGTTCCGAAGGGATGGTGAAATGCGGTTTGAACATTGATTCAATATTCACAAATTTATTACACACAATATGTGTAGAAATCAATTGATATAATTTTAATGAGGCAATTTTGAAACAGCAAGTATACAAATAATTAATTAATTTAATAACACTCATTTATCGGTTGATAACAAGGACATGAAAATTGATAAAATTTATAGTCGACGTTGAATAGCATTGTATCAATGTGGGACTTTAAATCAGATTGGTGTCAACATTGAGGTAGAAAATCTGTGACTTTTCCAATCATATTATTTCAAATGATTTTTAGCAAGTAAAAAATATAATACTTGCATTACAGCAGATGTATTGGTATTTTTTAATCGCAACTCTAACGTTTATAATAAACATTTATAAAAAAATAAACAAATGTGTAATATTTATTACACATTGTTTAATTAGCATTTCAAATGTTTTGTGAATACTGATTACTGAAAAATAATTTGTCGTAAGACTCGAAATCTTGTGATCGATTGATTGGCCCTTGTGGCCTTGGAAGCACAACGCAAGTCTCCGAAAGATTGCGGTGATACTCACACTGTAGGTGATGCCGTCGTCGGTGCCCGCGTCGTACGGGTACAAATTGAGTTCTTTATATTGGATCCAGGAACAGTTGGTGAGACACAGTTCCAAGCCGGACACTCCGACGATCCAGTCGGGCGACGGGTCTGAAATAATAATAATTGATATTATCAATTGATATCAATTGCATTCATTCATTGAAAGTAACGACCGAAATGCCTACCTATCATGGACACTAAAGACACGAGGTGGTGCTTCCGATCGACGCGGAACACGGCGAACGTTCGCCCGGTGACGTTCGGGTAGCTGATACCACGCGCTTTTATGATCGTCCTTATGTGATCGCTCTGCAACGTCAAACACTTTTATCGGCCCTTACATTCGACATTTACGGCATGCTTTACAACGCTGTCGACACTCATTATCAATTACCAACGTGCAATGTCAAAAGGGTTTTATGCGATTTCATCTTTTTTACGAGCAGTGCTGGATGTTTCGGAGATTGGTACCATCTTTCACGTCTGAGGCTCAATCGAGTTTCGATAAAGCTTTGCAGTTGTTACAAAGTTGCAGCGTTGAACTGATATTACGAAGAATGGAACGAATAATTAAACTAACTGGCATGCACTTTCCCCCCCACACGAATGACTATTAAGATCGTGCTTCAACCCTCTGTGATATGATTTCGTAAGTCTCCAGTGGAATAGCGAAAACGGCCTAGCTTATTGGTCCGAGTTTTATCGTCGGGAACACCTCGCTTTGAGGAAACGTTTATTTTTATCGTTTCGGCGAATTCGTTCTTAAGGACATGCATCAAAAGTTACGACGGCTTAAAACGACAGATAAAATATCCCGTTGAGTTTGCTATTTTGAATTTCCGCTTCGACGAATAACTTTCGACTCCCTTTGAAGGCTTTATCGGCGAATTTCGTGAAACGTCGCCGCAACTCGGTAAAAATAATGCCGTTTTGCTTTCGTACGGCGACACGGCGCGATAATCGAATCAATCCGGTTGAAAAGTTTGTACTGCCCGACGAGTCTGTTGATTGAAATCAGCCAACAACAATTTCAACGTCATTGTTACATCACGCTTGTTTGACAATCCGAGAGCTAATTAGCTGGAAGTAACGAATCCGAACGGACATTTTCGTTAGTGCTAATTATAAGTTCTCACATTACTTTCAATTTTTTTTTCTTCGTCGGGAGTTCACAACATTAACTTTGAGGGTAAATTGCTCTGATATACACTTACCGTAATTGATAATGGAGATTTTTAAATTGGTGGTTTAGACGGTGGAAACTTTTTGGGTCAATAATCAAAAATAGTTTCTGGACATTACACTGAGAAAACTATATTGTAACCACCACAACATATATTGTAACGTGGACAATTTCATATGATAAATGGTTTACGATATCATATCGTAACTAACTGTAGCCAATGGCATCGCTCGATTGCTTTATTTCGATTTTCGACCAATAAGCATGCTGGAAATTTAACAATCCATATTGTACGATATCGTTTTCTCGGTGTAGTTATCGAGTAAATTTGTCATGATATTGTCAGCTTTATTTTGAATGTTGCCAGAGCATATTAATTTTTGCCAGCGTTTATATTCAACTGGAAACGACAATGTAGACCAACAATTTGGATGAAAAAAAGGTTTGAAAAACTTTTGCCCGTGTTGTTGAATATTGACTGCTTTTTAACAGGTGGAAGCGGTTGATTAAAAAATACAAGAAACATTTAATTGTAAATGATTGTTCTAGTTTGAATGATACTCACTTGTTCCTTCAATTCCGACTCGAGCATACGCGTCGATCCATGCTCAGCGACTTGTTTCAGGCCTTCGCTAGCCATGCCGTTGTATTGCCAGAATCTATACTCAACGGTATGCGAAGCCCCAATAACGTCCGAAAATCGAATCAGCCAGGCTTTGCTCGGAAAATCCTAAATGTTTGAATGTGAAATTATTGATCTCGCCGGATTTCGATTATGTCTCGCATTCCCGACTGTAAAATCATTTCAGGGCGCAAAATTGACTAAGAAAAGTTCGCGAACGCCAAGACGAATTATTGACATCGAATCGTGCAAATTTTACGGGGCATTAGAATTATAGATTCGTATTTCTCATGTTTTACTTTTGCTAACTTTGTACAATGCGGAGGATGCAGGTTTCAGTTTCAAACGAAAGAACTCGTTACATGTTGAGTAATCGTTGTTGATATATATACATGTATCAAAATCGTTTTATTGCACACTGTGAAAATGAAGTAATGGAATGAAAATGTATAGCAGTCGTAGTGAAATCCACTGTGGTCAGTCTAAACATTCGCGGATGTGAAATAAGAATGTATTTTCTGCGCAGGTTATTTGAATTTGAACCATATCTTTTTTCTTCTCAATTTTGATTTTACATTCTTGAACCCATGCTCAAATCAAAGAATGAAAATTGAAATTGACCAACTTTTGGATGGGTGTTTCTCGACCAGAGTCCTTCGAAGACGACCTCGTATTTGGCTTCGTCACACGCACAGCATTCCGGAAGGACGGATCCCTGATCGTCGGCCTTCGCCTTTACGTCTTGACAAACGTTTAGTACCAGACTACCTTCGTCTGCGTACCAAGTTTCAGGCGTCTCCATCACGGTTGCTCTGCAACAAGTTGTAATTTGTCAGTCGACCTTGCGCTGCCGCTCACAATTACGATAGTTTCGCCGCGAAAAACTAGACGCGCAGGCAAAGTAAAAGATGCCAACGAAATTTAAAGTCCAAGATCCGTGACTTTTCTAGTCAAGTGCAGACTAATTTTATCGCTTTAATTCAACTCGTTTTTTCTACGTGA
This sequence comes from Aradophagus sp. ZL-2020, assembly GCA_022817685.1. Lineage (NCBI taxonomy): Eukaryota > Metazoa > Arthropoda > Insecta > Hymenoptera > Scelionidae > Aradophagus > Aradophagus sp. ZL-2020. The sequence continues at coordinate 12,689 of JABFOV010002587.1, read as the reverse complement.
AAAACAGTTTATTTCGATTCCATCTCATACACTATTGACTTTTATAATTTTGAAATACGAAAACAACATATTTATATATTTTTACAAGTTTCGAATTTAACTTCAAAATCACAATTGATACAAATATTTAACAATTCGCATAGTAATATACACTTGTTATTTATGTGCATATTGAATACTTTAGAATAACATATTCATTTTCCATAAAAAAAAAGTTAAGTTACTTTCTAATAATGATTATGAATTTTAGTCAAAATTTCAATCCTTTCCATAAGCGCCATATATCGTACAGCTAGCTTTAAAACTAATCATTATCGTTGTTTATCTGTTTACCTGTTATCATTTAATTCGTTTTTATTACAAAACTTGGTTACACTTGAAAGACATTGTACTAAAATTCAAAAATTATGTTAAAAACTTGCTTTCGGCGAATTTTCCACGCTATAAACGCTTTTCTTTGCATCTATTCTTCAAACTCTCGTCGTTGTTGTGACTTGATAGGAATTGGAAGAAAAAATGTTTCAGGAATTTCTAAATCTTAAATTTGCAAATTAAACTTGAAGTTGCGTTTCATCTTTGAACTTTTTTTGTTATTTTGTTTACCGCCAGTGAATCAACGAAGTGTACTAAAAACGTAAATTGCAACAGAAGGCGCTCTCATGTTCATTATCGATCAATCGCTCGCGAAACGAGTTTGCAAATGAAAATTAACAGCGACTTTGACTACAGAGCCGAGACCACCTGTGACCTATTATTGTCGCTACAATGTCATTAACGTTGGCTCAATTGGCGGTTATCGTGCACCCAAGGTTATCGGGGTTATCGTAATGACGTTTTATTAAAGGTTTTGGTGCAAACCAACTGACGCGCGAGTGTTGATCTAATTGCATTAAGCCGGGTCTGCGTTAATCATCTCGTGAGACCGGAATGGCTAAAAAAAAAAAAAAATAAATAAAAATAAAAAAAAAGTTGTCTGCAATTCAAGTAACATGGTAACAGTGAAGTAAAAATTTTTGTAACATCAAAGAGGTGAAAATCAACTGATTTTCGTTTGGAGAATCATCAATGGAATTCAAGTTGCGAGGTTATTATTTTGTCGATTGAATTAAATTTGCAAAAATGTATTACCGAGAGGTCAGGGGATAAATTACAAATAAGTAATTTTTTTCTTTTTTTTTATCTCAGACAAACTCTCATTAATGTATTTGAAGTTTGCCACGTGACAAATTGCCATACTAAAAAAATAATTGACTTAAAAATATTTCTCTGATAAAAAACTGAAATCGACAAATACAATGATAAACATATTGAAAAATAAAAATTGACACAAAAATTTATCGATTTCAATTGTTGAAATTCGAAAATGTTGTAAGTCCAAAATGTGTGGCAATTTGTCACGTGGCAAACTTGAGGGACATGTCTAATTAACGTTATCAGAACGTTGAGTTTTATCCACCGAAGCATGTAATTAAGTTTAACAAAACGTTTAGTTATCAATTACAGAAAATCGTGCGAAAAGGCGATTAAATCGGCGAATAAAAGTTTGTCAGATTGTTCGTTACCTTTCCGGTTGACGCGCGAATGTCAAGTATCTAAAATTGCGACTGTTTTGAGAACGAAATTTGACTGCGGCCCGTGCAACGTAGCGCGCTAATTTTCGTGCAAGTTTGCAATACCAATTCGGACAATTCGGCTTTCGCAAACAGATCCTCGTCTACTTCGTTAACGCTGGCAGCTGAAAAGAATTGAAACGCGAAATTGAAAAAGCAAACAAAGGACAATTTCGTTTTCACGTCGATGAATTTGTACGCCGAGTAAGAAACGCGTTGCTTTGTTGTTTCACGCTCGTTGGCAACGTGCGATATAAAAAATGGCGAAATTCTCGTGCATTCCAGTTGCTATTGATTTTAACAAAATTTTGACGGAAGAAAACGTGAAATTCCATTTGGCCGCGGAAAACTGTTAACGAACATTTGCAGATTTATAGTTGGTCGAAATATCACGTCTCTTTTCCAAGTTAAATTTTAAGCAGAAAAAAATTGACATTCACAAACCAATAATCATTTCGCGTATTTTACAAACGCTTATTTACAGCGTAGACTAAGATAGTACTTGGTATTTGATATCCTTATTCAACAATGTTCTTGTCAAGACCTTTGAAGCTGCTCAATTAAATATTTGATTCACACAAGTTGAAATAATTGTCGCATGTCACGTTAAACTTACATGACCTTTTCCTTTAGGCTAATTTCATTAATCAATTATTTGTTCGATAGATCAAGTCGCAGGGTTGATATTTCGCCGATTCAACAATTCGTTGGGCTTGTCAAAGCGATTTCGTTTGATAATCATTCGCTTGATTTTTACTGAAGGAAGAATAAAAGGTAGATAAGAAGCTTACCTAATTAGTATACAATTGGACTCGTCGGACGGACTGGTCCAAGTCACCGAGATCTCCTCCTTGGGCATTTTCGACGTCTCGACCACGGCGTTGGTGCATTTTTCGGAAAATTTGCTCAAAGTTGTGTCGACCAAATCCAACGTCCCGCTGTCGGTCAAGTCGTTCTCCGATTCGACACTCAGTAAAAATCTTGTGAACTTTCGGGCTACTAAGATTTCAGACTTGTCTCCTTCGAGCGTTACTGCAATTCAAGCGTATAATCATATAATCAATTATTAAGTGTATTTTCATCAATCACATTAATACAAATAGCTTTCATACAATTAAAATTTAATCAACATTATAGCATGTACAACTAAGTGGGTAAAACAAGTATTCGCGCGTTAAGTAATTTTACAAACTCTATTTAATTTTTCACGAATTGGTTTTAAAATGACAAATTCTATCTATTTTTTTCTTATTTTTTGACAATTTACAAATTCTGTAAACATTTTTATACAAATGTTGTAAAATTACAGTTAAAATCAGACTCGACCATATTATAAGGAATTATTATATGTTTCAGAAATCCTATTACGCTAAAATTGGTGTACTTTGACATTTTTTATTTCCAATATTTGTGCGTTCTCGTCTTGAGTTGTGAAAAATTGATAACTCGTTAAAGTTAATGCGAATTCGAAGGATTGTTCGATAATTGAAAAAATATTTTTAAAATTCCAAAGCGAATCGAACGAAATAGCAATAACGGCAACCTTTTTCGCGATCGTGAGAAGCGAGAGAAATGCGGCGGTAAAAGGCCGGGTTTTCAAGGCGTATTTCCGGAATTTCGCCGATTTTATTTTTGACGATTAAAGGAAAAACATTTTTCGGAGAAAAGGCGCGAGCATTTGACGCAGAATTGCCGTACTTGAGTCCGATATGCTCATTAGGGAGCGCGACGTCGCTTGTTGCTCGGACGACGACCGTCGTCTTGTAATTAATTCCTATTGTAATTAATCTCAAGTAATGATGCGCGTTCCTTCGGGCTTGACAATTTAACAGCATTAAAAATGATTAGTCGTCAGTTCGAATTAAAAGCCACTTAACAAATCAGTGCAGTGTAAAATGAAAGGAAGAAAATAACGAATGCAATGATTTTCACTTTAATACTTTCCTTTTCGTCTAACAGATATCATTAAAAAATTAAATCTTAACAATTAAATGTTTCCTTTTCGTCGTGTAAAAATCAACTTTGCGCACTTGCATGCAAAGTATTACTTTGCACATAGACGTTGGTTGGTTAACATCATTCGTCATAGGCATTCCAGTATACCGCTTTATTATTGTTTACTCATTATAATTTTTTGTATATGCACATAATACAATAGTATACTAATGCAATATTAATACAATATTAATTATTACAATATTAACATAATACAATATTAATTACACCTCTTTTTTGTTTTTCAGCAATTTTTTTTGGTTTTTGGTTTTTTTTTCTTCAATTAAAATTAAACTTATCAAACTTGAAACTAATTACAGTGTCACTTTGTTGCAAAAAAGGTCGCAAACTTTTTGTATGTCGTGCTTTCGATTTTGTACATCCAGCACGCAAAACCGTAATTCGCGTTTGCTGATTTTTGCTGATTTTAGAATTCTTTTTTTGCCGTTTTTTAATCTCTTTCTTCGTCTCTCAGAAACCGACATGTGTATTAATTAGTGCAAATGTGATCCACGCTAATAAATAGAGATATCGGTTACGTAATTATGCGAAAAACTATTGGCTGTGTTTTACGTCGGCGATTGGTTGGATTGGTGAAACGGCGAGCGCCGCTGGCGAAGACCCGTAACGTACGAGAAGCCATAAAGACGACGGCGGCGGCAGCGGCAGCGGCAGCGGCAGCGGCAAACGGCCGGCTGTTGTCGCTTACGCTGCAAAACACGAGCTCGTTTGAAAAAGATGTTCGCGCATTAGGTTCATAATTGTCCGCTATGTTTTCGCTTCGATTTTCAATTTGTCGGCTGTCGGTTGCCGCGCGCTCGGCGAAGCCGTTTCAGTAGCTCGAAATCAACTTGTGCGAAATCAGCGCGCTATCAATAATGATGACGAATTGAAGAAAGTGCACGTACGTATGTTGATTTTTCATGCATTTTTATGACCAATATCCCGGCGGAAAAGGAGGAGGACAAATGAAAAGTCCAACGCTTACTTCGAGCCAATGTGATTTGTATTTTAATCAAACGTAGTTTGCCCGGCAAAAATTACTCGGATAAGCCTGTTGCCTTAAATTAAGACCAATCTGAAGAATTTCGCGACAGTTTACTAAATTTAAGACGACAAATGCTTAATTTTCGTTCTTCTTCGTTGGTAAATAATTATGCCGTCTACATTCAAAAGGTCATAATTTTGTAATGTCATAAATGTATCAATTTATGTATCAAATTACCTAATTATAATGTTCAAAACACGCCACAATTAGCTGCAATGAAATTATAACTCGGCATGAATATTCAACCAACACACGCTTCGTCGCCAAGTGATTTTTCGCTCTTCCAAAATGAAACGCCGAAACACGTAAATCACCGATTCGACTAACATAATCGGATAACGGCATCGAGTATTAAGCGAACAAGTTGCCAATTGATAATTCTACCGATGACTCGCTGCCGCGATCGTTCATACGGGCGAATCAATCAATCCGAGCTAATCGCGAGCACCGCCGCGCGAACGCCATCATTTTTTCAGTAAACAAGGCTTAGCGCTTCAATGCTCACGCGAGTGTCCGTTTTGCTCTATTATCCGAAAATCAGTAGAAACATATTTTACTGCTGTCGTGACATTTTATGAGCTTCAGTATTTGAAAGTGACAAAGAAAACAATTTAGCTCTTAAGATATCAGTTTGAACTTATACAAATTAAAAGTTACGTCTTCACGAGTAACGCGTTATTCACAGACGTTACATTTTTTTTTTTAATTACGAAACCGCTGACGTTAATGTTTCGTTTCTTAGTAACGGTAGCATTTTTTAATGCGGAGTAACGGTAACGACGTTACATTTTAAAAAGTAACTTCCGACATTTGAATATAACGTTCTAAAGGGCAAGTAATTTTACACGAGTCAAATTGAAAAAAAAAGATTAGAATGGTTTTTCAATTAGTCTCTTTTCCTCACTTTCCCATCCGAAGATGCCCTCGTATCTTTGTTTTCTTTTATAATTGTAGAACTAAAGAATTTGAACTTAAAATAGTGATCGGTCACATTTTCCATCATCTTTGTGCGCAACGAGTGATATTGCAACTATATTTTCGTCGTGGACTCCGCAAGAAAACATTTCCATGTAAATAGTGCACATAACATGACAACGTTACGACATCGCAGATTTTTTTTTTTTTTTTTTTTCCTAAATTTATGTAATTCTTTGCAAAGCGCAGTACGATTCGAAGCTTGATTCTGCATCTTGTAAATTCGACATTTTCGCGGAATTTCAGTTATGAAAAATTGCGAATCGGAGAAAAGCTTTTTATAACGTAGAATTATCCGTCTTATTTTAAAAATAGGATAGAAGAAAAAACTGCGAGTTAATATTTGTAAATAAACAATCAGAAATTGTTTGTAACAACATTAATTTACAGTTTGTAAAAAAGTTTAAATTAAAAGTAAAAAAAAATTAATTCACTGTAAAATCATGTTTTCTCGTAATAATTATCTCTACATTTACAAAAGTTTCTCATAAACGGAATGATGGAGTGTGTAATGTAAATAATGCAGATTGGCGCGACTGTTTTGACACGTTCGGTCGATGTTTAAGCACGCCTTGGTGCATTTGGCCTGAAAAAAGTTGCCGTCGCGGGAGCGGCCGCGTGAGCGATGCGTGCGAAATGTGTCGACTTGAGCGACAAGTCGCGTCCGCGTTGCGCCAAGCAGATAGGTCATTATGATAAATGCATTAAAAAAATTGCTTTCACTGGCGTTTCAGGTCGCGCGCCCTGGACAAATGAAATATCGCCACTCCGCCGGCATTAAAAATAGGGCTTGCGAAAGGACGGCGGAAAGGCAACAAATGTAATTTCACGCGTTGAAAACAAACCTGTTAATTGTAGCGTTCATATTGCCGTGCAATTATTCTTGGATAGAGGAGAAGGAAAAAAAGTTACAGAATTAGTTTAATCAAAGGCAAAGAGAGGATTAATTGGAATCTAACAGAAGCTTTTCAATATACGCTTTGGAAAGAGAACCATGTTGTTGAAAGTTCGATTTTATTGTTATTCAAGAGGAATCAGATTATGATCAAACAATTTTGAATCGTTGAATTGTTGGAATTCGCGGTAAAGTTTCTGGTTTGAAAATTTCGTGCGACCTCTTCGTGCAGTTTCTTGGATGAAAAGTTAAAACAAAATGCAGCGATCGATGACGGCATTACCGCGTACCACAATTATGTTTTCCATTTTCTTACAAAATTGTGTCAAATCGCATGGAAAGATTAAATATAGATAATTTGATATCTTAAAGGCAGAATCTAGAAACTTAATGTGCCAAACAACTATTTGTCATTTTTATCGCTTTTAATACTATTCATTCTTGAGTCAAGATTTTCCAATTTAAACTCATAAAAATATGCTACGGTTGAAATAAAAAAAAAAATTTCTGTTGTTATATTCCGACGTGTTTCTGAAAAGTGAAAATTGGAGTTGAAATTTCAGTGCAATTTTGAATAAAATATATATAAAAATAAAATATAAATAGTATACAATTGATATTTTTTCAAGTAATTGTTTACGTTGTTATAATTCAAAGAGTAATTTATTAAATAAAAACGCGGGAACAGAGTACAACGAGTTAATATTGAATTCAACCTAAAATTTACAAGTTTATAGCTTCAATCAGCTTTTCAAAAGAAGAAAAAACTAATATATACTTGATCGACTTCGGTATAATGACATCAAGACAGGCATTTATCGCGATCGCTGCTTACATCACGAACTTAAGCTGGTCAATTAGTACGAGTTATCGGGCCAACTTTCACTGCACCGTCGAGTTGTTGAAAAGTTTATTTGGCAGCCGAACTTGTACTCGTCTGTTCAAATTCATTTCAATTATCGTGGGATTAAGCGGGCTGCGACATCAAGGCAATTCGATTAGTCACTTTTTCGAGAACCGGCTCTTACGAAATTGGTAACATTTTTTCGGGCGACGCGGAAAAAAAGTTGTACTGCGAAAAAAGTTACAAAGAAAATTACAACAAATAAACAATTACTTTCTCATTATTTTTACCGAAGAACGTTTAATTCGTATAATCATCTAAAATAATACGGGCCAGAATTACGCCGTTTTTTGACGTTACCCGTGATATCACCGCAGACTTTTTGCTGAAATTTCACACATTTTTTTTTATGTTTCGGTGAAATGTAATATCAAATAAATAGGCATCAATAAAGATGTATCAATTCAATAAAATAAAATAAAATAAAATAATAGAATAAAAAATAAATAAATAAACAAAGTTCAAGTGCGATTGAAATGTAAGGGAATGTTGCTAGTAATTTGACAAAGTACTTTTGTTTCTGTCAAATCAAAGCCTGGCAATGTAAATGCGTCAACAGGTCGACTCGTACACTCAAACGGGACGTTTTGGGTTTAAATCGAAAAAACTGAGCAAACATCCAGCTGATTCGGATGCAAATAATTTGAAAAATCAAATAATTATGGGAAACTAGGAGCGCGAGTTGCCAGTGACGCGCTCGTTAAAACTTTGGCCAGTTTAACTGATGTTAACGAAGCCAACATAATACGAAACATTGCAAGTTTGATGCAATTCGTAACTTGATCGTTGCAACGAAATGAGGATAAAAATTAACGAACTACGTTTTGGTTGGGCTCGAGATGAAACGACTTGGCGGCAATAGTCATCAACCAGCCGTAAAAATCAGGCCACAAAAATAAAGTTTCGCTTTGACCGAATGCATCAGCATTCGGTCAAATGCTTTCTGGAATATGACGTTAAACATATTTTTGACTCACCTTGTATTTGTATTTTATCGTTAAACCGAAAATAAGCTAATCTAGTAAAAAACATGTTTCATTTATTTAATAAATCTCATCCGTTTGATTTTTTCATTTACATAATTTAAAAGCAAACAAATTGCAGACGCGTCTTCGAGTACTGGATGCTTTTGTTTTTGTTTCATTGTCAGGATTATAATTTGCTTTTTATTTAACGTTACTGAAAAAATGTAAAAGCAAAATTGTACAATTAGTACCGTGTTGTTCAAGTAATGAGTAACAAAAAGACGGTTCAAACATTTTTCGAAAACAAGGACAAACGAGGACATTAATCTGAATTTGAATTAAAATTTGATGTGAATTTCTTCGTCTTGGAAACATTTTTGAAACGTCCATTTTCTTGCACACTGTGGTATCGAATTGTTGTTTGAAGACAACAATCATAAACTAATAAAGGTGTATAAAACATTGATCGACGGTGAAAAAACATTTCAACGAGACTTTGTTCTACGGCGGTAATTGAAAAATGTTTGGATTCGGCTCGATCGGGAAAAAGAACGGAATGATGAATTTCTCGAGCCCGAGAGCGCGCCGTCCTTTGGCAGTTATTTGCACGGACGAAATTGGGTTAAGCAGCGAGGTTAAAGTGGCCAGCTCACGTGTCGCAGCCGGCATTGCGCATTAATTAAACTTTTTACGCGATTCTTCTTGACAATTCCTTCGGCGAGAAGTCTCTTCGGCGCAAGAGAGAATCTCTGACAATCACTGTCACGACAGTCGGCTTGCAATTGTCGCTTCAGATCCGTCGGCTCGCACGTTTTCCCGCGTCCGCACAACTCCACTCGGCTCCCGTTACGTTAATTAAGATGAAATAATTATCGCGATCAAACGTTGATTATGCCACTTTAATCACGCCTCGCCTTCTTCTGTTTCATTCATAGCAACCTTATCGACACATAACATTCATTTATACTTACTTTCAATTTTACCTCAAGTTTTGCTGGCGGTTTACTCGACTTTCTCAACTTTCAATTCACATTCAAATTGTCGGCTTCCAATTATAAATGCAAATCATTTAATTTAAACAGGCAAATTTAAATCGACAAATGCAAATTGACGAATTAAAGTGTTTTGATTTGCAAAGCTTAACTTTCGCGGCAAATTGTTTGCGGAAAATTGCATTTCATATTTCTCATACATTTCTCGTGTTTCGCGATCAATCCTTTGACAAAAGAGAATCTTATTTAATCGGACCTCACGTTGCACAGAGTGACAAACTTTTGAATATAAATCTCTCGATATACAGAGTTCGGTATTGCGAGCATTATCAGATGCACTTACTCAAGTACTTAGTGTTGGGCATGTACGTTTTGTAGACATCGGTACGGTTTAAATTCGATAGAACAAGTCGAAACTCGTCGTCCAGTTTCGTACGCTCCACCGTGACCCCCGACAACATTCGATCACATTTCAGACCAGAGGATACCGTCGCCGCGATCACAAGCAGCAACGTCAATTTGTGCGAATCATTCCACGCTGCCATTATCTGCAAAACGAAATCAGCTTCGGTTGTTGATTGCCTTGGACAACAATTGTTATCAAACAAACTTTTCAATTGTAACTTGCGAGAACAAACAAAAACAATCTTTCTAATATCCGATTGATTGCACGAAAAACAATTCTTTTATGGGTCGTAAGATCTTTGATTGTCACGATAACCAAGTTTCTCTTCATTCTTCATTATTATTCATTATCATCGTATTCTCGCTACCTTGTTTATCCTTTGTTTGCATCATTTCCCATACAAACCTCTACATATCTATTTAGTTCAAAGTAGCAATTTCTTAGCCTTTAATTATTTAATAAACTTTTTCATCGGAACGTTTCTTCAAAGAAACTTCTAATACGTTAATGGCGTACTTTAACTTTTATTTTCTCGTAGAGAAATTCACGGGATGCGGGTGGTACACGGACGAAAATGCAGGGTGCATACTATATTTACCGTGCTTCATGATGCGAATACTTCCTTAGAGTTTATTTCGCGAAAAAAAAGGGGGAAAAAAGCGAAAAAAAATAGGATTAAGAAAGAGAAATGGTGAAAAAGAAATTATTTCAAAAGAATTTAGTGGACGAATGTAAAACTTAAGAAAGACTAGGTTTATAACTATTTTTCGTACAACCATGATAAGCCCAGTTTAACCATCAAAAATGGCAAGATCAAACATAATTATCGTTATATTTTAATTTGTCCTCAAACCTTCCTTTGTTTAGTTATCAACTGTTTTGATGTATACATGACCATAGGAACAATTTCGTCGGACCATTTAAAAGATAAAAAAAAATGCAAAACTAAATTGTCATTTTTTAATATCTTTTACTTTATTTGACAACGTTTGGATCTTATTACAATTATCGTCGCAAGTATCACTTGAAAGACCAATTTAATTTTATGAAATCACATTGCGCAATATATTTTTACGTTCTTTCAATTATTCTTTATATAAAGCTGCGTTATCGTAAATCTTTCTTTCAACGCAGAACCGTTTGGAAATAAAATGAAAGCGTTTTTCATAGATTAAATTCCGATCATGGCGAACATGCGGTTTACAAATTGAATAGAGCATAAGTCACGGTTAAATGAAAATATTCCTATTCAGGGACTGCGGGCTGTTGGACTAAAGATACATAGATAATGGCACGGCGCCAGATTATGCTGAAATTCTATAATCCATATATTACGGGCGACGTATTGAATTGACGTAAAATTGCCGCGGTGGTTGAGGGGGGAGAAGGGAGTGCTGGTGTATCAGCCCCGCGGCGAGCGTTGCGTTTCTTCAATTCGTTGGAAGATCGCGTGACTTTTCGCGCGGAAAATCACGTATTTGAAAACATTTTCGAAAATCCATTCTTCAATCTGCAAGCCGTTACTTATCGTCGGAATCGCACCATCCAAGTCGAGTGTCGAGTGTCGAGTGTCTTTTGCGGCGGCATTGCTTTGAGAGCTTCGCGGAAGCTTCCCTGCTGGGCCGAGGAGGCGCTTCTTCCGGGCGGATAAGTCAAAAGGAAAAGGGCAATTACACCGGAAAAAAGTAACAACTTCTTTTGCTCACGCTTTGACAACGTGCTGATTAAATCAAACCTTTCACAAACGCAGTGAGATATTAACGCTCAAGGAATCGTTGGCACTTTGTAGTAGGTGGATTTATTATTAAGAAAAACAATACGTTTCAGTTAATAAGAAAAATGTCATGATATAACGTCGAGTAAATGTAATTTTTAAAAGGCAAAAAAGGTCGTATCACAGTCACATGAACGTGTCGACGTTGAAATTAAAGTTGTTCAAACTGGTCGGTGGTCAGCTAAAAAATTACGCCGACAAAAAAGGTCAAAGCTTGGCAAGCGTACGTATAAATTTGCTTGCTTTCGTCGATCAACCTGTTACAAACCAATCGAAAGTCAGAAAACACCGCCTTTTCAGTAAACTATGTTCGTCAAAGCAGTTATTTTCAATCTTTCCTATCCGCGGTAGGCCATTTTAATTGCGCCAGAATTTGTCGCGGAAAGTTGGCGGGCCGTTGTAAAAAAAAAAAAAAAAAAAAAAAAGGAAAAAAAAGCGATTATTATTCATGGAAAGCTGAAACGTTTGGATCGCAACAACGGCGTAATTCCGTGCGTTGTATAATTCAAACACGAAATACCAGATGATTTTCGGCTTCGTAATTTATATCTCAAAAAAGCATTAGCGGAAAAATTCAGCCACCGTTGTTATTGCGTTTGTTAATTCCTACTTTTCCTCCGCTATGCCATGCCTTTCGTCGTTTCTGTTTTCATATCAAACCATCGCGGGGATCAAAACTAAATAGGTCACTATTTTCCGACAGATTGGATCGACATTCGAAAAACTAATTCAACTTCTCTCTGACTAATATACTCATAAAAACAACTTTATCGGCCGAATAATTAATGAAACTTTTTCACGGAAAACAAATTACATCTGACGATTCTTTTGGATCGAAACAGTTCTTTGATATAGTTTCAAGAGGATTTATCTTTGGCGTAACATTCGTTTCTCTTTTTTTTTTTTTTTTTTTTTTTTTTTTTATTCAAAAGGGTTTATCCAATAATTTCTTTTTTTTTTTTTAATAGAGATATTGTTCAAAAAAGACATTTTCACGCTCTTTTATATAAAAGAAAATAGAAAAAAATACATATAATATTTTTTTTTTTTTTTTTTTTTTTTTTGTACTTTTTTGCGTTTTTCTCTCATTTGTGTGTCCTTTTTTTTCTTTTACTCCTCTTTTTT
>JABFOV010002586.1:0-19362 GCA_022817685.1 Aradophagus sp. ZL-2020 | reverse complement strand
CGACATGTTATAGCACCTGTTGTTCATGTGATGCATCAATATGATGTGATTAATGTATGTGTCAGATTTTTCATAGTTTTTTAATGTATATATATTTTTATTATTCATAAGCTTAGACAACATCTTTATTTGTTAGGCTCATGAGATAGATGGTTGGGTTATAAAATTAATTTTAGAAATATTTTTATTTTAAATTACTTTTTTTATTTTTTTTTTTTTTTTTTTTTTTTTTTTTTTGAAATTTTAAAAAATATTTCGAATGAAAAGATTAATTAATTGTTTAAAAAGGATATTGCGATATTAATATTTAATTGTAAGAACCTTCTAAAACACTTATCTTTGAAACTATATAAAAAAAATCTTTGAAATTTAGTTCATATTGAAATGTTACAACATCCCTTTTCAAATAGTTGAAATTACAAAAGAAGAAACCATTGATTGAAGCATGTGGTACTATTTGAACCATTCGGTGCTGGGAAAATGATGTTCTAGGTAATAACTTGCGCTTTAATTATTATTTGTCTTGCGTTTATGATTACTATTTTCAATAATTTATTCGATAGACGAAACTCGTTTGATAAATAATTTTTGATGTTTGTATTCATTTTTTGCGTCGCTTTGTCGCAGACCCGCGATTGTACGTAGATATTCGGCAGATGCGATGCCGAAAGTTCATACGTTTTTAATAAATATGAAGGAAAGTAAAGTATACCATGCTGTTTGTAAATGGCAGGTATTCAGCACAGCGCGATTCCGGGTGTTGATTTGCGCGCGACTTTAGAATAAAATTTATTATAATCGAGTTTTGATTGTACATACTCGCGGATTTTGTGATATTGACATTGTTAATGGGCAATATTGATGATACCAAGGTGTGCTTTGCATTTGATTTCATGCGCAACCACTGACGAGAGAGTATTTTGCTACCGTCATATGCTAAAAAAGTTATATTTTTTGTCACCGTAATTTACTACCGTTTCGTGACATTATAAACATGTTTAGAGTGTTATTATACCATTAAAGAAGAATTTGTTTACGACTAGATAAATTTCATTATAAATTTGTGATAAGTAATCATAAGAACCGTCAATGTACGTTCATTGAAAATTCTACATTAGTATACAATTTATATAGTTGTTATAATGGTCTCAGAATCATTTGATGACTATCACAGTATCAGTTCACGATAATCAATAAATTACGGTAACTTTCAATGTAACATTTTTGTATAGGATTTGAAAATAATAGCATACCTTTTTTTTTAAGTAGTTCTGTTACGTTAGAGGGCGTGACTATGACGTTTTATTGTACGTAAACGTAGATTATCGAAGGACAAAATGGTATAAAATGTATCTAGTGGTGCCATCAAAGAATAACCAATGGTCTTACAGCATCACCAAAACATCTTGTAACAGGTTTGATCTCTATACCATTGTAGTGTAATTGAAATACATTTTGCGTTATTGATATTAATTTTTTGTTATAGACAATTGAATTGTATCAAGTTATATATTTGAACTGAGCTGGAGAACGAGTATTTTTAATTATAATTAATCGAAACGTTTAGCAGTACGTTTCGATGTGAACTTTCTGTTCAGCACAACGCGATTCAAAGTGTCAGGTCAATTCAAAACTTGATTTTGCAATTGCCAGCCTTTCTGCCAATGTCAATTTCTCAAGGGAAATTTGATTTCTTCCGGATTGTTTCCGAGACCGTTATTTGCTCGTTCCAATGTCTCTATCTTTGACGAAAATTCTTGCGACGGATAAGTTTTTCTGTCTTAATTTTAATAATATTCACAATCCGTCGCGAAATTTTTTTCAAAAATAGAAGTATTGTATTACTATTATAATTACTTCAATGCTGAAAAAATTAGCTGATTGATTTTCTGTGAATCGCACGATTAGCTAAAATCAGCAGATTTTTTCAGTATAGAATATTATCATTATTATTAATTATAATATTATTATAGAAATTATTATTATTATTGCTATTATCATTATATTATTGATTATAATGACTATGAAAAAATAAGTTACAAATTATTGCAAGTTATAATTTATTCTGATCAAATGAATGTTATGAATTTGTAATGAGATTGTGAAAAGATGATCGTGGGTTACAACGTTATAATTGCGACGAACCAAAGAAAAACCTCCGATGATTTTCTCCGCTTTCGTCTTTTCGTGAGGAACAAACATTTGTTATTGCCAACGAACACTGTAGCGAAATTTGCCACCAAAACGAACATTTGAACGTTATGAGCGATTATGGAATTCCATAATTCACAATTAAGGCTGATATTTACTCTTACTAATGTTACATTGCCAATTTTTGTGTGATTTCAACTAGAGTGAGTCACTACCAAGCGAAATGTTTGTAATTATAGCTCTTCATAAAACAACTGAACAAAAATATGGACAAAAATCATTATGAGAACTTATTAATTAGAGCTAATTTTTTAATATAGTTTTTATTGGGATCCGACATCCTTTATTACCAATTATAAAAAGTGTTCAACTTTATAAGCATGATACATAACATTTTATTTATAAGTCCGCTATTTTTATTACAATTATTGATTTGGCAAATTGATCAAAAGAATTAGTCACTTTCCATAATCTTCTAAAGTCAGAACAATAGATTGCTTACATTAAAAATTCATTTTTAGGTACAGAAAACATAAATGGTAAGCCTTGGAAGCAAAAACGAAAAAAAAGTTAAATTGATTAATATTCTCCATCGTTAACATTTTTAATTTCTCTTTTTTTGTTATGTATAAGTGACATTTTTATACTTAATAAAGTGTTATTAAATTCTTAATGACACCTTATTATTTAGGCCATGTCAGATTCCAATAACTGATTCGCCAAATTTTGTTGCGACAATTAGCACAAACATAATTTAATTATTTACCAATTTTATATTAAAATTCATAAGATACAATATTTTAACTGAGACACTTTTTGTAGGAACAATCTCTATAAAGAGGAAATTACGAACAACTTATATTGCTTTTACAAAGAATGCCTTAATTGTTCTTGATACTCGTTACTAATTGTATTTATAGATCATACGACGTATCGAACAAAATGTGCAGTAAACATGTTATATCAGTTTTTCAATTTCTCTGATTTATATTTATATTTCAACATTTCATAATACAATTTTCACTATTGATTTTGTATTCAAAATGCTAATTCCAAAATTAACAGAAATATCTAGACGTCGACTAATGTTACATTTAGTAAACCATAAAACGTTTTAGTATTGTTGTTATTAATCAGACGAATATCGAGAAAACAAGTTCGAGTAAACGGAAACTAGTTACAACTGACGTATCAAGAAGTTCGAAGTTAAGCGATATTAATTCCATTAAAAATATGTCGCTGAAGCCAGTTTAATAATCCGCTGTCAATATAGTTCAATCGGTTTCAATAACGTTCTTCGATTGTTTCAATAGATTTCAATCGGTTTTTGTTGACTGGGACAAGGACTAATGACTATCCTAAGAACGTGCAAACGGGGAAACCATCCACTTTGACCGCATTTCATATGTGATTGACGACCTCGAATGACGTGGCAATGTACAATAGACATAATGTGATTAATCTGTATTCTGAACGGATGCGAACGAATGGACGAATAAAACACGAATCAAACGAAAGCAAAGAAAAGGCGAGACAAGTGGTTCAATGTAACTGGTGTTGAGCAAAAGACGGAGCGTGTATACCTGTGTAAATAAATCGATGCATACATATATACCACACATATATATGTATCACAACAATATAATTATTACAAGAGAAAAGAGGCGATACAGTGAGTATATATGAAAATAAAAAGAATTTGTTTTTTATATATCGGAAAATCTGTATTATAGCAATTATATATTATTCTGTATTTTATATTCTGAACGAGAGGCAAGATTGATGTATCGAGTGTGTATGTGTAGTATTTAGAGCATGTCTGACAACATCAAACGAATATGAGAGATTTGAGGAGCTAAGACTTTATTACGTGATACGCAACAAGAGCGATTTGGTCCTTCCGAAAAAAAAAAAAAATCCCCCAATACATGGGGTCCTGTGAGTTAGCTGAATCACATTTTATTTGTCATATCGTTTGACATACATGCCGCAAAGTTTCATTCTCTGTTTATAATTTTTGTCTATTTGATTGCCGTTCAATTGACAAACTATACTTTACGCATGTTTTCTTCGAGCATGCTATTCCGGACCCCTCTGAATACCAAAGCAACGATAAACGTTTGGCGTTTTATGTACTTGATTGAAAAAATGATTACAAGTAACTAATGTAATTCGAATATAGACTTTGTAGCATTTGACATGTCCAATCTATTCAAAGGAGATAATAAGTATTGTAACTTAAACATTTTATTACGTGTTTCACATTACTGTTGCCATAACTAAAATAACACATTGACATTTGAAATAGTCTTCCAGGTGACTTAAATAGATGATTTGAAAATTAGATTAGAGTGTTAAAGGTGCTCCTTTTGATACTTGACGAAAGTAATCAATTAATATTGATCTTCTAATGTTTGCCGTTTCATCAGTTTGCAAACCAGTGATTTTGAACACAAATAGAAAAAATTACAAGCGTTTGAATGTCGTAAATTTTGAGCGAGACAAAAATGATACATTTAACGGCCAATTCAGATCACTGTGACATTAAATTTTCATATGTGAAATGATCAACTGATTTAAGTAGTAAGCAATCGTATTCAACAGAAAGTTGATTTATAGTAATAAATAATGGTTAAACTGCTAGATTGTCAATATAAGTTATTTCTCTTACGTACAAAATAAATGGAAGACTTTTTACTTCAAGTTTTTATATAGCTTACGATATGGCAATAAATTTTGGTTTTTGACGATCAATTGACAAGTATTTAAATACATATAACGGTTTCATCAGCGAAACATAAATAGTGAATAAAACTTTGTATTGAGTTGCAACAAGCACAACAAGAATAGAATGTTCGCGCTTTCCGTTCCTAAGGACTATTCCTAACGGGAAATTTTTTTTCGTTGCAGACCACTGCCAAAATGATTAGCTCCGTAATTAGAACTCCGTTACAATTTTCTGCGGACCGAATCACTCAGTTTCAAATCGGATTCACTGCCATTGCTATGATATAACAGACAAGTTTACATGTTTTTATTAAGCTTCTCGATGAAAAATTACTATCGACCTCTTCATCGACCATCAACTCGAGACGGTTTTCATTCGCGAGTTAACTTTGACAAATAATAATGAATTAGTGAAACCCGCAATGTAGATTATGGCTAACTTTCTTCGTCGACTCAGATCATAATCGTTTGGCATACATTTCAAGAAGATTTCTAATGGGCAATGCCTTTTTTAGCAAAATTTTACAAACGCTAAGTAGTGCTCTATAAACACAGTTTTAAGAGTAATATGTAATAGTAATATACAATTAGTCATACTTTAATTATTAAAACAAAATGTTTTTAGTTTATGATCACATCATACAATACTTTTATCTCAGTTTACGCAGAAGCAAACAATGAATTTTAATTTCGTTATTCAAGCTTCAAGTAAAAATACAATTCATTCGATTGGAAATAAAATACATTTAAATGAAAATATAATAAAAGGTGATTGCCCATTGTGAGATTCGCTCAATTTCGTATAGTACTTTTTCATAGGGATTAAAGTAAAAGGCTGCCAAAACTCTCGTCTTTGGATCAATAACAAGTAATTTCGTTGTGTGTATGAAAAAACAAAAAGAAAAAAAAATTGAAGTCTTAAAGACGCGGGAGGATGAGAAAGTCGAAAAAAGGAACAAAAAGAAAGGAATCCCTCTTCGATACTTGACCTCAATATCTACATTTAAGCTTCGTTTCAACGGTTCTCGCTTGGGTGTCGACGCATTTGCTTTCACTTGTAGCTGCGACTTTTTATTAGAAAAAGCGCGAAACGTGGGCTGCTGAACGCGAGCAAGCTCCGGCAATTGTTATTCTCGCATGCCGAGTTCTCGCGTTTGATTGGGCCCGGCGATTGGTATTGCGAACCACTCGAACCCCAAGCGAGGGCGGCTTCTCTATCGCGTTGCACTATTCTATAACTTGTACATACAGACAAAGACAGTAAGGAAGGAACAAAAGTTGAAAATTATATTTTTTCTATCGATTGAGAAAAAAAAAATGATGATAAAACGCGGTGACCTATCAATCTATTAATGCATGCATTTGGTTCTATGAACAGTCTCTTCTATCTCGACGTTGTAATCCGTTTCGCGTGGTTTTTACATTATAAAGCGCGCATTGACATTGTATCTCGTTTTTTGTAAACTCCGACGATATAAAATGTCAGTGACCACGTCGGGATTTATAATTTAGCTTCAAGTGTTGATCATTATTACTTGACCAATGTAAAGTATCGTCTATTGCTACAAAGTATTCGTGGCAATGAGTTACATTTTCGAAGCTGATCTGACAAGTCAAATTTGTCGATCACATTGATTTGCATACACAACGGTATTGTTCGGCGTAGTTTAAAAATGACAATGGACGATAATTTACATGCAAATTTACCAAGTGACCAATTGCCTGAACGTAGATTCGGACTACTTTTCTCTTTTTCCCTTTGCTGGAGAAAAAGCAATGTTTAGAACGTCGCGTGTATTCGTAATATTAAAGATATAATACGATTAATTGTGAATATTTCTTGTGTTATATTAATATGTGGTTACAAAGAACATTGTAAAGATCTAAATAAAGCATACATTTTACATTTAACAATTGTAATTTTTTACTAGAAATTTGACAGTGATTTCCTTTTCAGTTGTTGTTTTATCATTTTTTCTTGTCGTCGTACACGATAATTATTTTATGACGCTCAATCGTGTCGATATCCTTTTCCAGTTGTCTAAGAGTATTCTCCAATGTGGATTTCCTTTTAATTTGAGGCGGAGTGCTTATAATAAATGGCAAGGTCTGAAATTCCGACATCAGCTGGTCCCATCTTTTTTTCATACTCTAAAATCCATAAAAGCAGCACAAACCAAATTGTTTCAATTGGTACAACTAGAATTTCTGCACATTACCTGCAAGAGTTCTTCCCTTTCTTGGGAAGGTACACGTCTGCAATTCGTTGTTGAGAATCCTTTGATTTTCATGTGCTTTATTTGATCGCAAATGTTTTCTCGGGTTTTCATTTCAATTTTTTTTGTTGCATCAACTTTTTTTTTATTTATCAAAAATTTAGGTATTTTCTGAAATGAAAATTGACTGTAAAATGTTTTTCTTTCTTTTTTTATGAAGTCTTTAATGAATGAGATCCTTAGTCACAAGACCCCTAGGTATTTCTTGTACCTGCTTCCGGTGAATATAAATTGGTACTAAGCCACTGGAAATTAAATCATGCGTGTCTCCGTAACGATTGTCTACGTAACGCTGTCTGATCACAGGCGGTCGCAGCTTTTTTGCACTTTGAAAATTCGCTTTGCGAAAATTCATTCGCCCTAAAGTCACAGGATCCTTTGGCAACAAGACAGGCTTTTCAACATCAGGTAAATATTTTTCTTCGTGTCGTGTATATTTCTTTGATTTTAGATTTTCCTCTTCAATTTTCCACGGCTTATTATAAATTAACTTTTGATGAAAGCGTTTACGATGATTTGAATATGAATCTTGTTCATTTTGTGACCAATCTTTTTTATGATACTTTGTTCTGAATGTAAGAAACAAATAATTTTAAATGCCTCTTTAAGTAATAAAATGTAAAAATAAATGATAATATAAAATAATGAATGGTTTTCACGAAATCATGTAAAAGTTTAAGATGATACAAAACTAAAATATTTTCGATAAAATAAATTTCGGTGACACTCGCCTTCTTATTGTTCGCTTCACATGCACTTGTGGTTTTTTTATTAATTTTGTTACACATTCCGCTGTTTCGTTCATACTTTACAACTTTTTAAGTAATCGAACAATTAGTTTACTGAATTTTTTGTAAATTTATCAACAAACGAAAGATACGATCAAAGATTGCTCAAAAACAAAAGACAATTCTAGCACTTTATCAAAAAATGTTTTTAAAACGAATTAATTGTTTGTTTGACGTGAAAAATTTATTTACGTGTACAATAGTGTACATAATATTCAGACAAATGATCTTGAACAAATAAGAATATTATTTAAAATGTTCCCTACAAAGATATTACAGACTAAAATTATTGAAGTAAAAAAGGAACACAAATTACAAAATGTCGATATTTTTATTAAATATAAAAGTACAAAAATATATTTCAATATTTTTTGTATAAGGTATTTTAGAAATATACGAGATTCGTTTTATAATTATCTCTAATCGTACAATTTGAAAAGGTAATATTTTCAAAAATACAAAACGTCTGTTAAAAAAACAAAAAAAATAGAAGTAATTTAAAACTCAAAATTTAAATTGATTTGACGATGAATTTGAGATGCGGAATGATTTAATCAACGTTAAAATCACCTACA
Source organism: Aradophagus sp. ZL-2020 (assembly GCA_022817685.1). Classification (NCBI taxonomy): domain Eukaryota; kingdom Metazoa; phylum Arthropoda; class Insecta; order Hymenoptera; family Scelionidae; genus Aradophagus; species Aradophagus sp. ZL-2020. The sequence goes on along the minus strand of JABFOV010002586.1, from coordinate 10,845 downwards.
GATGCCTGACGATCTTAAGTTGATGATTAAACATAAACAATTTATCACTAAATAATGTAAGTTGAATTTAATACATAAATTTAATTTGATTTAAACTTCTTGCTATTATTTAATCAATTAAGATTCAATGTTTGAACACAAAATAAGTTCAGTTCTTTTTCCAACAATATATCCCTGGTTCTACGTTCAGACTATTTTAGACAGAACAATTTTTAGCTTGAAACTGTCTGATAAATGCATCTGAAAAATTGAGTCCAAATTCAATTTTTCATACAATTTATTGCTGAATGTGTCTGATTTTTAAAATCAGATTTTTAATACATTTTTCAGACAGTTTTAAGTTAAAAATTTTTCTGTCTAAAATAGTCTGAACATTGAACCAGGGTAAATAAAGTTCCAAAAATAAATTATGAGTTTTCAGTTACTTTCTATTTTATCATATTACTCTTTTTTTCGAACCTTAAACTAATGGATCATACATATTACTTTACTCTTTAACGTATAACTTTTCTATACACAATGAAACTTTGTACACTAAAAGAAAAAGATATTGACATTTACTTGTTCAAGAAAACATTAACTATTTGTCCATTATTACAAATAGTACAAAACTCATTTTCAGTCTTCTAAACCAATAATTTTTTAACATTTCTAGAAGTAACATTTCTAGTGGTTATGTATATATTTTCTATTACAATATTGTTGCAAAAATCAAGTCCATCAGACAAAGGCACGCTTAAATCTGCAGTACAATGTAGAGTTATAAAATTAATTTTTAAGTCTTTACATACAGATGAATCACATGTATACAATATTAAGTAAAAAGGTTTATCACAAATTGATTTACACTAAATTGTTGCGTAAATGCCAACCGCGTAAGTTACCATTATTTTACGAGAATTAATATTGTGTAAATTTCCTCTGATTTTACGTGTAGCATTTTTGTGTTTGAACAAATATTTAATTGGGGGAAAAAAAGAAAAAAAAGAGCTATTTTTTATGTAATGGCAACTTATGAGAATGTAAATACAGTAACGCTTACGAGTCAAGCGAGAGTTAAACGCATGTGAACGTGAAAGTATTTTTTTGAATGACCATTATTTAAATTTATATGTCATAGAGTCAAATTTAATGTTTTTAAAATCTAATAAAACATTGAAATAATTATCTATCTTTGCATACAAAAGGATATTGTTAAATCAACAAATGTTCAATAAATTAATGTATTTAACAATAATGTTTTTAAAAACATTTCATTTTTCACCAGCGGACTGTTACTAAATTTAGAGAAACGGTTGATGAATAATTATATTACTAATAAATGTAACAAAATAATGGTATGTAATTTTTCCTGACATTTATTCTTATCCATTAAGTCTAAAAAATTTATTTCAAAAAACTAATTAAATATATGTTATACAAATACATCTTTTAAATAAAGAAACTTTTTACCAACCATAGAAGGTTATAATTAATAAATCTACTGATGAAAAATAAAAGTTTTGTGATATAATTACTGTTATATACACCAGTTTAAATAAAAAATATTAATTTTACAGTATTCAATTTTATGTACACAATATAGCTGATGATAACCAACTATTTCCATTATATTATTTATAAACTTAATGCCTACTGTATCGATCTGTAATCGAAATAAGTATAAAAATACTATAACTTTTTAAATTTTAATAGATAAATCTAGTATGTCCAAAGTGACATTCATATGTTTTTTTTAATCATTTACCCTATTACTTATTTTTAAATGAATTAATATTTTATCTCTATTAAAAACTTGTGAAAAATAATGAAATGAAGTTAAAATAAATTAAAAATCAAGTTCAATATCATTATTTTTCAAAGATAATCTTCAACATGAAAATAAATAATTGATTTCACAACGTTCTCTCTGTACAAAATAATTAACGAGCATCTTACGTATACTAGTGCAAGTCATAATTGTTCTGAATATTTAGATGTAGATGGTTGTGGACTTTGAGGATCATCTTTCGTTTGAATTTTGAAATAATTTAATAAGGAACTTGCAGGGCTTTTTGGTTCCGTTGACCTCGATCTTCGACGACCAGGTGGTGTAGTATTGCATTTGGAATTTTTCGTCTTGTCAATATTTTTTTGTTCCAATCTCTCTTTACGCATTTTCGTCAGCCAGTCGATATTTTCATTATATTTTTTACGACGTGGCGACATTTCCAACAAATGTGGCGCTGTACCGTCCACAACGTAATTTGGCAAATTGATTGTGGGCGAAAACAATTCCTTACAAGATTCATTATTTTTTGTTGGAGAACGAAAGTTTGGATCGTCAGATTCATAATTTTTACTACATGTAGGTTCATCTTTATTAGTGGGGCTAAACAATCTTCTGGCTCCCCGATTCTCAAAGTGCGGTCTTTTGTATTCGCGGTTTTCCTGAATTGGAGAAAGTACGCATATGTTCATTTGATCATATGTGCGTTTTGTTGAATGAACACTTCCTGTAGCATTATCTGCAGAGCTCGCTGTATATAAATAGATTGTTTAAATGAATTAATCTGTTACAAAACTAGTTAAAACTTCATATAATTATACAGCAAAAACAGGTGTCTTAATTCAATACACTTTTTGTAGACGTTTGTAAGACAAGGAATTTTTCACGACTTATATTAAGTCACTGGTGTCTTAAATTAAGACGTTTTTGCCTGCAATAAGACGTTTATTCTCTGTCATTTTTTACAGTGTATTACTCAGTTATAATAGTGTTACCTGACATTGGTGTTGACTCATCTGCGGTATTAAAATCTGAGGTTGGAGTACTTTGCATTTGAATTTCTGATATCTCTTTGTAACTCTTACACTTGAGACCTTTAATCCATGTGGCATAACCTCTGACATCATTTTTGTCATCTTCATAATCCAATACGTCGCCAATCTTCCAAATTCTGTGAGTTACATCATCTGAACATGTCACAATCTACAAATTTGAAATCGTATTATATATTTCAAGATTATTGAAAGATTATTGACTCTAACTAAATAACATAAAAATGTGTACCAACTTTCGTTTCATGTTCATAACTCCAGGCCACTGTGGCAACTTCTGCACGATGACCATTCAATCTGACTATGGGTGATCCAGGTGACGATGTTTTCCAAATATATGCAGTTTCATCACTGGATCCGCTAATTATATACTTGCCATCAGGACTCAAGCAAGATTTAACATAATATGTGTTGTTATCATGTCCATAATATTCAGCAACTATAATTTTATCAGTAATTTTGTTTAAATAAATTTACTTTACTTATTATATTAAAAAATTACATCTGTGGTCATATGGAAAAACCAATTAACTCCACTATTTGTAAAATCAAGAAAAATACGTTAAATGTTTTCAATATGCATTTAAAGTATTGATTTTATAATTTTTATTTGTATTATAATTTGAAAAATTGACCTGTTTTTACAATTCCAATCTGACAAAATGAAAATATAGTAGAAAAAATGGTAAAATTTAGTGCAAACTCAATGTAAACTCAATTAAGGTTAACTGATTTTTCCTTTGTGCCACAGATATATCAATAGATGAATTAATAAATCAAATCCTACTTGGTTTTGGGTCATAAGTACCAATATTATAAGCATATATAATATTGTTCATACAACTGGCATAAAGTACAACTTGTGATGGGCACATTAGTAATGATGTAAATCCATTTCTCGTACTTTGGGCAACATGCTTCAGTGTGTGTTTTGCAACTGGATCTTTTTTTGATATAGTATAATTTTTTCTTAGGTCCCAAATTTTTATTAGGCTGTAATAGAATTAAAATATTTAATAAGTATTAATGTACATTTTCTTAATAAATTAAATAAATTATAATTTATTTATCCAACAGCTAATTAATTATTAAAAAAAATAAAAAAATTGTGAACGTATTATACATATTATTAAAATTGTGAACGTACCCATCACCAGCAGCACATGAGAGTAATGTAAAATCGTCTTGGAAAGCAAGTCCTGTAATACTATGAATTCGAGATGGATTAAACTTCCTCGTTTTCGACCTATTGTTATTAACTCCGTGTGCATTCATAATGCAATTGTCTGGTTTTGGTTGATCAGCATGATTTGCTCTGATATCCCAAACTAATATTGCTCCATCACGAGCACCGGTGGCAAATACAGCTAAAATAATATACCAGGAGACATTAGCATATAATATAGTTAATTCAGTAATCAAATAATAATATCTAAACTGCGAATATAACAAATATTCCATAATAATCGACAATACTAATTGGCTCCTTGAGAAAAATTATACACAAACATGGAAAGTTATTGATATTATTATTATAATACTATAAATTATGACGATTATGATAATTAGTGTAACGATTGTTATATATTTTTTATACTGAATAACAAAAAAACCTTTTTTTTATACAGTAATCAATTACATTTATCCTCATGACGAAATACTGCAGTTTTAACACTCCTACTATGGTAATTAAATTTTGAAACTCCCACAATATTAGATTCATTAACATCCCATAATGTTACACTATGGTCACTAGCTGCTGTTACAAGAAACAAGTCGTTTGGCATCCATGCAATATCAAATATTGCATTATAATGTGCCTGAAAATTTAAATTTCAGTGAATGGTCAAAATAACAATATTTCAGATGTATGAATACTAATTAAAATTAAAATAAAAGAAATTACACTATTCTCAGAAACTGACAATAAATTAGAACTAAAAGAACTCACTTCTATCATTCTTTTAACACTAGAATAAAATTCATTTTTTAAATTACATAGCAAGTCAAAAGATGAAAGGTTTTATAACAGCAAAATAGTTACCTGTTCAGAAATAAATTTTCTTTCCTTGTGTGTGTCTTGTAAAGCAACAAAGCCATCTTCATTAGCTAATGCTAACATGTGTTCATAACCCTTCTTTGGGCAAAATTTCGATGCGAAAATTGGTGAATCATTTCCAAATAAAATTTCTTCATCAGGAGTCTGAGAAAATCCTCTGTACACATCTGTCTTATTGCATTTTAGACGTGCGAGCGTAAAATCATAATCTTGTCTTAAATCTAATAAAAAATTATTTTGTTTTACATTACTAACGGACTAAATAAGTTAAATAATCTGATTTTTTTTTTCATTAATAAATCAATTTCGTCAATAGATTAATACAACTTATAAATTACATGATTGTAATATTTAAATCTATTGATAACTTATATACACTTTCAATTGTTGTGATACATATAAGATAATCTTTTCTCTCAAGTTAAGATTTGAATTAAACTTTAAATAAATATTAGAACGTACATCATTCATACAATATAATTATAATTATATTGAAAAATATATTTTTTCGTAAGAAAAACAATAGTGATGTAGCAACATCAAAAAATAGTTTTAAATTTGTTCTGAAGTATTATATTATAAGAATAAATATAAAATTATTAAATGCAAAATAATGCTAATGCACTCCATCATTTTTTATCTTTCTCATTTATAATGTATACTTGCTTTATTCAATTTTATTGTTTACAGAACAAATGTTTCTGAATAAATAAAACAAGTAACCTAACGGATTAAATTCATTGTGTCATAACAGAAAAGATTGTTGTAAACATCACTTACACACGCCTTGTTGACGTCTGATTATTGATTTGAAGAAATCCATGGTGCGTTTTACCTTGATAAGCCGTAAATTTTTTACTTATATGTATGCATTTGTCAACCGGCAGTTAACAAACAATGGAAATCTTCATCTTATTGTCGGGCGTCTGCTTTTCCCGCAAAATATATAAAGTGAGGTTAGGTTTTCTACTGTACCCGCGTTAATTGAAATAGCAGGCATTCTATTAGATTACTAGACAGGGAATAATTTTTAATTTCCGTTCAATTTCATAATAAACAAAGTCGACTTTGTTTATTATGAAATCTTTAGCTAAAGATTTGTAGAAAATTACAAATATTTGCGCAAAAATTCTTCATAAAAATATATCCTAAATAATATTAATGCGCGTTCCATTGTTATTCAATAAATTTTATTGTATAAAAAACGATGAATTTATTATTGGCATATAATCACTGTTTTATTTATAAACATAAAATATACAAGCAAACTGTTAATCAATTAAATTAATGAACGAAATAAGGAATAAAGTATTTTAAAGATTATTGAAATCTCATTATTGTCATATTTTATAAACTTTCGGGGATAATTTTATGAATTAGTACTTTGTATTTACAAACTTAGTGTCGATTAAAAGATCAATTTTCTAATATAAAACTGTTTCTTTTCTTAGAAAATTACATTGAAAATTCAAAATTTATATTCGATTGGTACGAGAACCAATAAGAGCGTAGATACGGGGACGTTTGAAAATGGCGACTTTTGACGTACAGTGAGAATTGGTTACGTAAATCTATCAATTATGAATGAATAAAGAAAGTACAAGACCGAAGGGAATGAACCAATGGAGAAGTCGAACAGTCTTCTAATCGAATCGTTCAGGCTAGCTTGAGCCCAAGTTCGATTACAAAAGAAAAGTCAGCTGATCTACAATAATAACATCGCCATTTAATTCTTTACACGAGGAAGAAGACTTTTGGAGCAATGAAAATGTCAAGCGACGATGATAATTTCGATTTCGTTGTTAATCCCGACGAAATCGAACATCAAGAAAGCGATGATGTGGAGAACATGGAGGATTTACAAAACGAAGGTAAAGGTTGCCTTGCACCTTCGTCATTAAGTTTTTGTCGTCAGATTTAACTTGGTGCAATATTTTTGTTTGATGGTACAATCGTCGATTTTAATAATGCCATAAAATTTCATTTCGTTCTCGTCTAAAGAACTTATTTCAGTATTTTAATACTTAATGTTTAGAAATTTTGGTTATAATACTTCACCCACACCTATAGTATGTTGAACTGGTTCTATTATGAATATGATGACATTACTATTATTGTTTTTGTTATTAACATATGTATTATCCATAAATATTGCATTAACGTTTTAATATTGTAAATACACTTAATTATATATAATTAAGATTGTCATCTTTCTTTCGTATATGAGTCATTCAACATTACAATTTATTTCCAGAATTTGAAGCATTAAATGCAAGATTAGATCAATTGAATCAAATTCTTGATACTTTGGAAAGGAAGAATGACATCATTCGAGCTGAACTGGTTGAGTTGTTGGAAACAAACCGTCGAACGAGACAGCAATTTCAAAAATCGAATGAAGTTGAAGATTCTCCGGGAAAAGAAGAATAAACATCTGTTGCTGCATTAATCAATTAATTAGTACAAAATGATTACTTTGATAAATGATATACTTATTCCATGTATATAAATGACTAACAATTATGTTTGTCATCAAGTTGATATTTCGCTTCTATATATAAATCTTTGAGATATAATTAAATTAATCCGTATATATATATATAAATAAAAAATTTTCAAGTCAAATTAGATGCAGTAATGAGATAATTAAATTTTTATAAGTTATATCAAGAAAAATGACGTTATATTTTTATTCATTAAATTAACAAGAATGAAATGAGAAATGATTTATTATTAATGTTGTACACAAAAGTTGATATTTTAGTGCAGCTTTCATTAGATTTGATTCTCAATTTCACATTTGATGTATTAAAAAAATAATGCCTGAATGAAAATATCTAGTAGAAACACTTAATTTTACTACAGTTATGATACAAATTTAGTTTATTCAAATTAAAAAACATACAATTTTGATGGGTTTGTAAGTATTATAAGTTTTGGTTATTTACAAGCTGAAAAGAACGGTATAAATAATAATAAATAAAAATAAAAATAGTGATTTAATTCAAGGCAAAATTAAAAAAATGCTGATAAAATACGTATACTATTATAGTTAACAAAAATACAGAAAGGTATTAATTAATGCTAGCAGTATATTTTTAATTAATTACAATTAATATTGTTGAATAGTTTATTATTGGCATATAAAATACATATTATTGCAACACCGAATTATTACAAATATTTTGTGTTGATGTACATCGATAATAAACGCATGACGTTTTTATTATAAACGGTAACATTCCAGATAGATATACGTTTCAAAAAACAGTATGATCACTTTCAACACTTTCAGAAATCATACAATAAGTAAAAAAAAAGGAGAAAAAAATGAATTATGCATGCATTTATAAAACGCATGTTATATTTAAGTGCTTTACAAATGAAGTTCTTTCAATCAGTAATTCTGGTATGGATTATCTTTAATTAGATGTATGCAATATTCATTGTAAATAGAAAATAAATTATTTTGTTGCCTATACATGATTTGGCATTAATCTTTTAAAACCTTAAATTAACTGAATGAAGCATTCAGTTAAAGATATTAATACTTTATAGATGTAATTTCAAATATACTTGCATAATACATAATCAATTAGATACAACTTTTCAGAGTAACACTTTTGTTGAATCTTCGATTTACAAAGTATAAGATTTTATAAACATATCACAATTTATGGAAAAACTAATGAATGGTATTTGTTTGGATTAGCTGCAAACAGAAGAACCTTTTTGAAAATTTCTGTGTCAACATCTGTAATCAAGTGTGCATTAGGCTCCATTCCAAATAGATGATCAACTGTTACTTGTCCTCTAGTTTTAATTCCAGTAAGTTCAATGTCAATGTTGTGTGGCGAGACCTCTGTCGCCATATCCGGTCTTAATAAAATTGCCGCCAACACTGCGTCGCATGGTAAATAATAAGGCAACTTCTTTGATTCGTCCGCGTAAGTTCCACCTTCGATATCGTTGATTAGCTTCACTGCTGGAGTGTTAATAACGCCGAATACATTTTCCCTCCACTCCTAGTTAGTAGAAAATTTATAATAATTTTAGACCTTTCGCATACGTTCTGTGCAATTTATTTTTAAAATAGTATGTTTGAAAATTGCATGGATGCAATACAAGTTTTACCTTCTTTGAGCCACTTTAAATTAAAAAAGAAGAAAAACGTTTATTAAAACAAACTAATTTTTAATGAGGATAGTGTATGATTCATTTGATTAAACTATGTAAAAAATGAATACAAGAATTGGACTCAATGATTCCAAATCTGTATATTGTCGATGAAATATGATAACTTACATGTGTAACTTTAGATTTCAAGAAACATGTCTCCCATGGCAGCAACCACAGCTTTTTCGTACTGCACAACAGAATGTGAACACTTTCAGGGTCGGCGAAGAAATTGAATTCTGCTTGAGATGTCACATTACCCATAGCTGTAAAAAAAAAAGTTATTACAACATCTATATCAGAATACATCTAATTTAATGTATATAACAAAAACATTATTAGTATTATTACCGGTGTAATTTCCACCCATTACGTAAAATTTATTAACACAGTCAATAAAATTTGGATACATTTTGATAGCCAAAGCTATGTTTGTTAACGGTCCTAAACAAACTAGTGATATCTCACCTGAAAAATAATATCTGATATTAATTTTTCAGTATAATATCATTGTAAAAAATGACTCAGACAAGTTGTCTTGAATTAAGACAATCATAGATTAATTTTAAACACTGTTGACTAACTTTATTGGAGCAATTTTCACACTGTATTGTTATCAAACATTCAATTCAGACATTCATGTTATTCAATAAATAATTGTTACCAGGGCTTTGTGACACTATTCTGTGTAAAGCAACAACTGCGTGCTCTTTTTCCAATTTGTCAGTATTAACTTTATCCTTATAAACGTCACCAAATCCATCAGTGCCATGAAAACATGTATCTGCTGTAATTTTTGCATTCTCGGTCGATAGAAGAGGCGAATATGCGCCTTTGAAAACTGGAATCTTTAGAGAAAAACGCAAGCAGATAATTAACTTATCAATAATCTATGAACTAATAATCATTTAATTCAATAATTGAATCATCTTGCGCTTTATAAAATGGTAATGACAATTAAAAAATATACAAATGATTGAATTCCCGCAATGGGAAAACTTAGTAGCAAAAGTTACTACCCAAATTTTATCATTTATTTTATTGTACTTTATATTAAAATATTTGAAATGTTACGTTTGACCGTTTAAGTAGCAAGTGTTACTATTTAGATTTCTCAGTGCAGAGTCGGACCAACACTGGATCACATTCGTAAATGTAGTGCAATGTGTTGTTTGCTTACATCATGCGCCTCGCAAACGTTCAACGTCCTAAATACGTTGCAAACGACGTTGTCGACGAAGGTGTTGCCTGTGACGCACGTGATCGCCTTAATTTCGATCTTCTTGCGCTTGTGCGCCTCGATCAGCATGATCAGGGCCACTGCATCGTCGGTTCCAGGGTCGCAGTCGATGATAATTTTTTTTGTATCCAGCTTCATCATCTAACTAATATCCGTCTAAAAGCATAATCAAAATAATTACCCGTCCAGGGAAAAGAGTTTTGCTTCAAGTTAAAAAAACTCAATTTAATCAATTAAGTACAGTTAAGGAGATATAATGATTACGAAAACAAGTGTTCGCTATAACAATTTTTTTTATCACTTAAAACTTTTTATTTTTTTTTTTTTTTTTTTTTTGATTTCTCTTTAATAGAAAACATAACATTTTTGTTCTTTTTTTTGTTTCCACAAAAATTTTTAAGAACGACTACTTTTTAATTTATGTTTTTCTACTAAAGTTTTCCTTTATAAACATCCCCAAACCCCTCAACCTCTCCTAACCCTCCTATGCCGTTCTCTGTTTGAAGACAAAAAATAAAAATAACACAAAATATGAACATGATATTAGCTA
>JABFOV010002585.1:0-12328 GCA_022817685.1 Aradophagus sp. ZL-2020 | reverse complement strand
AGAGAGAGAGAGAGAGAGAGAGAGAGAGAGGCCAGTAGAAACGAACAAGGACGGCTGTACTCGGTGTCGTAGAAGAGCGTGTACTGTTCTTTTTTAAAGGTAGGACTGTCGTGAAATTAGAACCATGAGAATGTAACGACATTTTTGGCCAAATGTTAAGTAGCTATTGTTTGGTCATTTGCCGAAATTCCACAGACTGCCTGTTTTGCAACTAAGACATTTACAGTCGAAAAAAGATATAAAAATAATTTAAAAAAACTTATTTATAAATTTTTTTTCTTATCTGGTTCTAAATTGAATTCTCATTAAATAGCGTGATTGAAAATCGCTTTTGCGAAATATTGAATTTTCTGCCAAACTCCCTTTACTCTCAAATCAAATTCAATTTATTTTCCTTTCTCAAATATTAACAATTATTAACAACGTTTCATTTGATTATGCATACGTATTTATATGTTATTAATTGTAATTAAAATAACTGTATTGTTAGCCTTTGAAATTGATATCAGCACCTAAAAGACTATCACTTGAAAACATGGCTTCTTTTGGAAAGTGTGAAAATGAACAAAACAACGTCGAGGCAAATTGTTTGAACAAAGTTTACGAGGACGGTCGCGAACGCGTGTGCAAAGGGGTATGGAAACGCTTTGCCGGTGTATTTTGGTATATTGATCGTTCGTGCACGGTCGGCCATTTCGTCGTCCCTACTTCCTATTTCTCTTTCTCCCTCTCGCCACCCCCCACTCCAGTTTCGTTTCATATTCTCGCTCGCTCGCCGCGCACCCTCTTTTTTTTTTTCTCTCTTTCGCTCTCGTACGCGCGCACCCGAAGCCTCCTACTTATGGTTTCGAATTATAAAAATCCCTCGGCTCGCACAACGGCAGACTCAAAAGACGACCCTGTTTCAGCGTGCAATCGTTCGCACGTGCGGACCACACGTAACTATTGTCGCCACTTTTAGTTATGCACGTGTAACGTGGCAACTACTCCGCCTCCGTTTCATTATTGTCCAACCGATGATTAATTTTATTGTCACCATTTTTCTCCGATTCGTTGTCCTTTATCTCTTATTAATCTTCCTTCATTTTGTCGTTCGAGTGTAATTTGTGTTGTACTTTGGATACGTTGATGTATCGTTCCATACGATGTTCTTAGTAGGAGAGATGTTTAGTTAATTAGTTGATGATTTTCGCAAATTTTTATTGCTCTGAAAAAAAGTTTCATTTTTTGAGAACACGAAAATGTGCCAAAGTTTTTCCTCGATTATTGAGTAAAAATAAAGGAGATAGAGGTTGTTTTCGCTTTGGCTAAACAATGCTTTTCGTGACAATTTCACAAAATTCGCAATTAAACTCCTTGCAAATACGAAAGGTCACGTTTTAATAACGATTCAGTTTTCTCCTTCAAATGAATTCATATACATTGTTAAATGTTGGAATAATAATTTCACGTTACGTAATTATCCGAAGCGAGTGTATATTTCTTTTAAAGGATTTCCAATCCAAATAACGTCCCACTTGATGATATAAGGCCATTTCATTAATTTTTCTATCTTTTAGATTGAAAGTTTTTCGAATACCTGGGTTGAAGTTTCGTCTTTATTCATTTGGACATGCACATAACAAAAATTAAAAATATTTTAATTAATTAATAATAATTAATTCATATTTTAATTAATTAATAATAATTAATTCATATTTTAATTTTATTTTAATATTTTAATGATTTATTTTAATTAAACATTAAATGAAAAGTGATTATTATATTAAGTAAAAACAAATCGAATTGACGTAACGCGGGGCATCGTGACTTCGTTACAGTTACGTGAAACTTTTCGACTCACTACTATTTATATAGGCATGACTAAATCGCACCGGCTAAATGAAATGGTAAACTTTACTATGTCGCAGTAAATACCTGCAGTCGGATCGACAATGATAATGATAAAGTTTACTTATTTCATTGCCATAACAATTATGTAATACTATTTCCGAAATTGTTTCCTCGATATCAGCATAATATGGATTCAAGTGATATTTATTTTTACAACTAATGATAATAATAATAAAATAAATAATTTATTATATATATAATATATTTATTATACATATAATATATTTATTATACATTATATATTAAAAATAGAAAAAAACGAATTTTCATCTGCAATAAATCCTTGTTAAGATTCTCTCTGAAAATTAAAAATTTAGTTTAAATTTTGTTAATTAAAGTAACTAAATTAAATTGGATTTAAAAATGAGAACAGGAATGTACGAACAAATATGTCAAAGAAAATTAAACAGAACAATGTTTTCATTCGACTTTTATTTCCAGATACGGTGAAATCTTGCGAGTAACATGACTTACCCCATGTTACTCGCAGTGAGAAAAAAAAGTTGATAGTAATAACCAATTAAATATAATTTCATCTTGAAGAGAAAAAAAAGTGAATGATTTCGAGATACTTGTACAGTTATAACCGATGAAGTCGAATAAGTTATGACAATAATTAATTTCACTTTTATTTAATTATAAATTACTTTACTGCAATACAATTGTTAATTAAATGATATATTAAAAGTTATGTACGTATATAGAGTACCAATGCGGACTGGGACCAATTTTTGCAAGAAATACTTTGATTTTCTTGATAAACTTGTCGCAATTAAAAACATCAGTTTTACATTTTCTCGATTACTTTACCTTAATTTCATTATTTTGCCTCTGTATTGCGATTTATAATTAATATTTAAAGAACAATTCGTTCCGGAGTTAAAAAGTTAAGATTACAATTAAACACGTAATCAACGGCAGTAAATTTGATTAAATTTCCCTAGCGAATTTCCAATTTCTGCTCTCCTTTTCTCCGAGTAATAATTGCAATTCGATTAATTCCATCAAACAATTGCGATGAACCAACGAAAGCTTATTTCCCCGCCTTGACGAATGAACCAAGTTAAAGCAAAAGAGTCAAACTTCGCATCTCGTCAAACTGGGCCAAAAGTGAATAATCATTGGCGGTGACAGGCGCGGGACAGCAGCACACCGGGCCCGCGTAATGTGTAATTGAACTTGCGGCAACTGCCAAAATTGTGAGTCCGTTGATTGACCCTATTACGAGCCGTCTTTTGTGCTCCGTTAGTTGGCGCGATCAAATCGCAGGGAAAACGGCGCTGCCATCTCCGTCTTTCTGCGCCTCTCGTTTGACAACGTAACGTTGCCACGTCGAACGCGCGTGTCAAAACAAGCGACCCCGCGTTGCCAAATGGTCCCTTGTTTACGCTCCTCGCAAGTTACGTGGTCGTTCCTCAAGCTCGCACTGTTTCACGAGTTTCATTTGAAAAAGTTCCCACTTTTTTTTTATGCACGAATTTGAATTTGAACAAATCTTTAGGCGTATTTTTTTTATTATTTGGAAGAAAGTATGAAATATAGCACAATTTTTTTTTATTTATAATTACATGGTAGTTTATTTTGTACTGTTATCTAACTACAATGCAAAAATTTGGGCGGAAAAATGAACAATGGAATTTTATCTCATAAAATTGTTATTACGTTTGAATATTTTGATAACTTGGGTACTTCCCGTACATTGTATTAGAGATAATTCATATAGACAACATTCAAAAAATGTCCCCTTAAAACGATTTTCTCGGAAGGGGGAGGTAATTATTTATTAGCATAATTAATTTTTTATTTATGTCGTTTCTTGCTTATCCTAATCTTATAAATATGAATTTTTTATTAATACACGATTGGTGATAAAACGATAACAGGGAACGAAAGCATCATCAATTATTCAACTTAATAATTACACTCTCGTGGACGATAGATGTGTTGAAAGAAAATAAACTTTGTTCAACACATTCGTGTCCCCACGCGAGCAATAACGTTAAAAACAACCGCGCGGGCAGCTACGAGTTAATACCTCCTCAACGGTTTAAATGTTTCATTAGACATTTCAAATGTTCTGTGAAATGTTAGTTACTGATACGTAACATGAATATTTGAAACATCAAAAACACGAGGGGAAAAGCTGAATGGAAATTGTTAGAAAATTACTGTCTGAGACTAGTCGACAAACCGTCAATATTAATAGCTTTTTAATATAATCCTTAAAGTACTGTTGTGCATAAATTAAGTGTTAAAAAGTAAATCTAGTTATAGCTGTAAAAAATAAAGAGAAAAAAGAAAAAAACTAGTAAATGATTGTTAAAAACTGATAGGTGGCACTAGGATAACTAATTGCCACGTTGGAGGACAGCGTTCAAATCTCGAATAAAGTTACGGAATTTTCAACACAAAATAAGCATTTTGCACGCAACTATTTTACCATAAAAACTTTGTAATTTAAAGTATAGTAATGTATAGTAATGTATTATCTTTATATTTAAATATTTATTCATTTTGTTTTTCTACAGTTTTCGTGCAAAAAGGTAGAAAATCCAATTTCACCTTGTGAAATTGTTTCTAAATTTGAATTCGTTGATAAAAAAGCGTTGGGAACTTCACGCGCATACAATACGTGACTAGATTATGAAACTTTTAGATTTTGTGAGTATTGTAAAGAAATTTTTTCTTATTCCGCGGATAATTTATCGTCCTCTTTTATTTCACATTAACGTCACGATGATTTATTTTTCTTTAGCGCGCACGCTTAAAAGTATTTGACGGCGCTAAATTTTTTATATGAATTTCTAAAAAATTTCCCGCAACTTTAATTTTTCTAAAAGGAATTTCTTCCAGAGCGTTTTTCAATATTGGCGCTTATATTAAAACTGAGTATGCTCTTCCCCATCTCAGCCAACATTACAATCCCGTTTAATTTTCCTTTGGATTCCTTAAAGTATGAAGAAAAATGTGCTTTTAGCACTGCAGAATCCGAGTTTATAATCCATTAAAGTTTCGCCTTAGAAGCTGCTCGTTTGACTTTTTTTTTTTATATTTTTTTAATAAGTGAAAATTTTTTGTTCAGTTTTTTTTATTTAATAAAATTTTAACAAGACATTCAAGATATTTGAGAAAACTTTCATCGTAATTAAAATTCGCAATTAAAGTTTATGTCTCTATTAATAATGCAGTGAAGATTAGAAAAAACAATTCCTGAAAAGTCAATGTGCGTGAAATATTGTTATCAAGAACGAAGTCTGCATACGTAATGCAGAAAAATGGGTACATTACTATGATGTTGACGAAGACGCGCTAGAACATAAATGCAGAGATGTATATGTGGAAAATTTAATAATATTTGGATATAAAATTGAACATTATATTTTATTATTCAAATTAAAAAGGAAGTATGTCATAAAATTAGAAATATACCTATACCAAAATTGTTTTAAAAATGAAAATAAAGTTTCACATATGGCTGACCCAGGAAATTGAATCATTAAAAAAGAAATTTTATTCGCTCTACTTGATTAAATAAAAGTTATATTATTTTGATAATATTATAATGAACCATGTAGGAACAATTGAAACCAAAATAATAATTGACACTATAAACGTAAATCGTAACGCAATACATTTTTCAAAAAACGTGACATAAATCAAGAACGAATATTGCAAGTTTGCCTCTAATTCGATTGATACTTCCACGAATAAAACGGAACACTTTGAATGTTCAGTTGACCGCACTTGCATCATGATATAAAAATGATCGTATAAAAATATTTAATTACTGCCGGCATAATTTTTCACGTGAGTGTTGATTCGGCTCAAGCGTAAGAGCGAACGACACGAGTAATGCGACGTGGCAACTGCGCTTCGGATCGAATGCCGCGGTCTGACAACGCCGCGCACCCGTCGGCTCTTATAAACCGAGTCGATTGTGAATCGCGGGAGACTCCGAGAGACGTGAGCCAGCCAAGCGACCGTTCATCTTGAAAAGTCATTTTCGTTGACCCGTCTTGTTTAAAAATTAACATAAAATTGACTCAATAAAGATATTTTTGTTTGCAGTTCAACAACAAACGTCTCGTAGACAGATAATAAAGTATCGGATAGAATAGAAAATGCTGTTTATTATTTAGAAAGTGTCAAGCAAGCCAGTGATTAAATTATAATACAACTATTTTACATTGTTTGCTGATTTTTCAATATTTATACTTCGATGCAGTTTATTTTCAAATGATTAAAAATTTAACTAACCAACGCTCAATATTATAATTAACCCATTTTCGTCATTATTACATCGTTATCTTATCGTTTTAAATCGGACTGTATTTATGTTCAAATTACTTCATTTTATTTCAGTATATGTAACTTGTGTTTGTGCAACGATTTTATCTTTGCTCGTCTGAAACTGAATCGAAATAGTTGGATCTACAACATAATTTTAACTTTCTTTCGAATCGTAATTAAATAAGTACTAATAGACAGTAGTGGACATTTAGTCAAATTTCATCGATCGAAAATTTCTAAATTATGTTTCGATTTATATTGATGATCAATATTTTTTATATACTATGTACACAGCAGTTTTTGGAAATGATAGTTATTAGATTCAATGCATGTTTTCGATGCAGTCAAACGTTGAGTCAACTTTGAATCAGAATGTTAAAACTTTCGATTAAAAAAAAAGTAAACAACTATTTTATGTTTAAACATTTTCAAGTACGTTTGAACAAATGAACAAACGTTTTCAAAAAATATCAATAAAAACAAAACTGCCTTTTCTTCTGGAAAGAAAAGACATATCAATTTCACACGACATTAGAATCGTCCATTTGACTGCAGAAAATACGTCAATTATTTCGAATACGAAATGAAGCAATTGACGGAGGGAAATTTCGAAACAATCAATACTCTCGGAGCGAGTGGCAATATTTGCCATTGAATGTTTCTTGATCAATGACAGATTGTCATTAATCCAATCGAGCTGTACGACTCGCACGTAAGTCGACGGCGATTTAATGTTCGCGTCGCGCTAGATTGTATGTAATTTTCCAACGTTCCCTTTTTCCATCGTTATTACTGATAATAATATTATTATTATTATTATTATTATTATTTGTTTCCCCCTTTCGACGTTGAGCCACGCGACTGCAGTGGCATTAAATATTCACGAGCCTCGTTATCGAACTGTCTCCGCAGCGAGGTGACCTTCCGCATTCTCTCTCTTTCCCGCTGATCCGTCTATCTTATTGCCGCCGTCGCTTGGATTAGGATGACGTGCCGGCGCGCTCTCCTCTCCTCTCGCGTCCTCTCTCATTTCCTCCCTCCCCCTCCCTGGGCGTGGTTGCGACCAATCGCTCGATCTACTTTTCACCCGGCAAAAGTTCAACGTCAATTTCACGTAATTGCAAAATCACCGTATTATTATTAACTTGTGATTTTATGTTTATTTGACCTACATGTATCTTGTTTGTTTACGACGAGCCGCCGCTGGACATTGATTTTTCTCCTCTCGATATTTTTAGATTGTAAAACGCTGTTTGTATAATACAAAATTCTAATTGTTTTTGTTTTTACTTGGTTCAAATTGGTTATAAAAACAACGTTGGTAACTTTATGCAGATAATTTATAAAAAAAAGTGTACAAAATAGAAATCTGTTGTCTATATGTTTGTTTTCTTTTGAGACAAAAATTTGAAAGACAATTTGGCAAAAACGTGTCTTGTGTTCAGATATTTTTAGCGTCAACATCCTATTTGGGTTAAAACATCTTTTTTCAAGTTTAGTCAAATTTAAAACGAAACACTTGTTTTTCTAGTATGCAATCATTTTCAGTGAAATGTGGTATTTTGCGAATTTTACCAACACTTTTTACACGATCGAATTGATTGATGGAAAAGCATTGGAAACTTCCTGCAAATCCAGCTATGAATGATTGAACACGATTGCTATATTAATAATGAAAGGAAAGTTGAAAATAGTACTTTATTATTGGTTTTACTTTTATTATTGCAATTCTTTGTTGCAAGCAATTAAACTTAGGCTATTATTTTTGCATAAAAAGCGTTATGTCTCAAAAGTTTGTTTGATCGACAACTATTTCAGTGCACGAAAAACTATTCCCAACTTTTTGGCCATATGCTAATGCAGTTGATATTAGATTGTTTTTTCTTTAATTTTAGATTCTTCGGCAAAAAGCAGCTTTAATGCGAAGTTGTGTCAATTTTACATTGCCATACACGAGCGTTTCATAATCTTATTGCAACTTTTACGAAATTCATATTAGCTGTAAATTATCGAAAATTTTGTATTATTGATCGTAATGGCAGTTGAATAATTTGAAATGACCGTTCTTATTAATGATGTCGAAATAATTCGAATTCACACGTTCTTATTCATCTGGAAATACTTGTTATGTTTGCAAATCTTTAATCTTACGAGGTTCAAACGGAATAAAGCTTATCTAATTGTTTACCTACATCTTAATTTTTTTATCTGCTACATTTTACAACTTTGACATATTTATTTCAAATTAATTAAGCAAACCTGTGAATTAATTTATAACTTGTAACATTCCATACACAATCTAACTGTTTCAATAAGCAATAAATTGTTTTAAAATTCTTTCGACAAACATATTTTACTTTTGAAATGAAAAACACGTACGAACAAATTTAATTATAAAATTAGACCAAGTTTAAATTGTAATCATTATCATTTACGTATACACTTCAACTTGGAAAATAATTTGAATATATACTATGACACGTCCTACAAATTATTTTAAAACAATGCATTAAATTACGGGTTAATAGTAAACACAAATGAACAGCAGTGAATTCGCTCTACCTCCAAGTCGAATTTCAAAAGAACGAATTTTTCGTTTATCGCAAAAACTGTGTGTTTCGAGTTACTTGTTTCGCAACGTTTTCGGCGACTTTGAGTTGACGAACGCAAAAACGACTTTTCTCGGTGGCGTGAAGTTGGTGAGCGAGCGCGCGGGTTTGTTGGAACGTAAGCAGGAGCCGCGTCGCGTAGGTTGGAACTGGTGTTTGTGTCATTGGTCGGTTTGTTGACGCCGAGGCACGGCGAGGCAGAGTCGCCGCTGTTGCCGGTAGTGGCTCGGCCCGCGACTTGGCAACGCCGCCCGGCGATCTGGCAACGACGGCCCACCACCTATTATGTAACACCCGTCAGCTATTGGGGGCGGACGTGGACGCGGACGCGAATGCGAACGCAGCCGCCCGGGGAATTCCCTTTGCCCCTACTCTACCGCGCCCTGTCTTGCGCCCCCTTGCCGCCACTCGCGCATTTCAACTCGACTTCATTTCTATCCCATTTTATTTGCCCGACCGCGTCGACGAGGCCGTAGGCTTAACCCCCGAAATCCCTTAGTGACGAGCACGCGTGTTACATTCAACTACGTTTATATATATTTCTCCTTTACGGTCCTCTATCTAAAGGTATACGTTCGTATATGAACCGGTACTCGACGTCAATGGGTTTTTTGTATTTTGTTATACAATTTCAGTAACAAAATTTCTTTTAATCAAGTGGCGACAAATTTTACAGAGCCAGTTTTCGCGATTTCTCATAAATGGACCAAGTGTCGACAAATCTTAATATATATTTTTTTATCAAGTTTCGTTGACTGAAAATAATTCTCGTTACTTCCAGAAATAAACATTAGATTAAGAAAGCAAAAAAACGTTGGGTATTCGTTGAATATTTTTGATTCGGCGGGTGGTTTGGTACGGTGAATTTGTACCCGACTTTGATCTCGCGGTGAATATTGAACATTGAGGGAAGACGTACCCCATTAGAAATAATAAGGGCATTATAAAGGTCCCCTTTTAATCCTCTGCCTTCTAATCCCTCACCACCGAATTTTCTTCTTTGGAAATTCCCTCCCCCGTGCCTCCTAATATTTTATATATAAATGTTTACATTTCCATGCTTCAGTCTTTAAAGTCTTACTTGCTTCGCCTATAATTCTAACTCGCATTTCCATTTATATCCACCGTACGTCAACTTATTGCTCAATGTCCAACCTTTTGCGCATTTTGCAATTGATCTTTAGGTCGTTTCAGTAAGCTATCACTTTTAACCCCCAACGCCACTTTGTTGCCTATCTTCAACAGTAACACAATCGTTGTTTTTAACTTGCAGATAAATTGCAGTCGAGTCCTTGAAGAATTTTTCGAAAAAATCCTTTTGAAAATTTAGAATAATATTCTTATCGAAGAAAGACTCAATAAGTAGCAAGGATACTATTTTTGCCTCAGAATCATCATCTTGTCAAAGTTATCAAAGTTTGTTTTTCGATTCTTGTTCAGAGTAACAACTAAATTGTTCATTTAAAGTTTATAAATATATCTTTTGAACGTTAATTTTCAGTTATGTATTTTTTTCAATCGTAGTTTATTCAAAACAAAGATTTATGTAAAACAAAAAATAATTTTCTTTCAATTCAAATACGTTTTCATCGGGTTCGTATTCCAATATGAATATTATTTAACTCCAATAAAATATTATCTGAGTTCAGGTGCCAAAATGTTTGATTTCTTTTTTAAATCATAATTTTCTTGTTTTTTAATAAGATCAGTATTAGTTTTTCCTTGCAGTTCACCGTCTCGTTTAATATGAGATTATAGTTGAAGTTAACGATGGGTTGAGTAAACTGCAAGCGTTTGTAGCTGCAAACGACGATGACCCTGACACACATAATCTCCGCAAAGAACGCATAATGCGTGTAACGTCTTTCTCGTCTCCTATCTCTTTTCCTTCGCCAACTAACAATGATTTTTATTTGAAATTCATTGATCCAAAATCATCGGTTCATTGATACTGCTTTTTAATGAATATATCAGCGACCTTTTGATTATGTTCATCAATTGTAACGTCCACCAGCGAATATACATCATTTACGTATATTAATATTTATACGCGCATGGCCATCTTCGGCTGAATCAAATTCGAAGTTTAATTCCCGTTTATGCGCAATAACTTTTTTCCCCTTGCTTTACAACTTTGCTAATATCTAACAACGTGCTCCCGAATTGATAAAAACATAGAGAAAAATTAACATTTTTCAATCATTGAACGTGACTCGTTAAATACAGGATTTTGATGTTGTATAATTGTATAATAAATATATTTCAGAATTACACTGAAAAAATAATTAGTTCAAGTAAACATGCTATGTTTCTTCCAGACTTTTTTTAATGCAAAATTTTAATTTAGGAATTTATACGTTGATACAAAATGTACATATTTTAGTTCGGAATTAATAATTTTCAAAAATCATTTAATTATCACCGTCACGATTCAAATTGAATTAAAAAAAATAAAAAGTGTTAATTTGCAACGCAATCAAAACGATGTTAACATCTTATTAAGAAATTCATCGCACTTTACCACGAATTGCTGCACAAAAAATGTGCAGAAACAAAAGATTAAAAAGTAATATTATCCATTAATTTATTCAAACTATTTTACAAGCAAACAATCATTTTTTTTTACACGTAATTTACCGAACAACTTTAATTTGCAAATTCAATCAATGTTAAATAAAAATTTTCGAATTAAATCAAGCGTTGAACATTAACGCAAAAGTTCAATGGAAAAATTCATATTCAAACGCAACAAATTTCATTGGACAAACACAAATGAAATCATTCTAAACGTCTTGCGCATTTAAAACAAGAAAATTCACACGACTTTCACCCAACTTTACATTCCATTCCATTTATTTACATCATTTGTATCATCGTGGCACCAAATTTAATTCGCTCGATAAAGTGTTTACTTTTCAAACTGACAATTGTTTACTCATTGCAACGCACGAATCGAACCTTCCCCCCTCGAATTCTGCATTTCGATCCGCAATTTGTCACTGCGAATCGTTTAATTTCCACGAGAATCCATTGAAAAAGATATTCGCACTCGCGCGTTCAAACATTACGTATTGTATCGCACGTGATTACGACTAATTTAATTACACGTTACATCATTTCAACTTTATCGTCGACCTAAACGCGATGCAAAAGTTTGCAATATTGCATGCGATCGTTCCTTTATCGTAAAAAAAATATTTATGTTTGTTCGACGCGAGTATATCGCTTCGTCGTCAAATTTTGTATCGTCCGATCGAAATCGCTGCTTCTTCTTATTTTCCTTTTTTTTTTTTTTTTTTTTTTTTTCGTCTCACCATGTTTTTTTGGTTTTTCTTTTCCCCCTCCCCCCCCCCAAACCCCTCCCCTCCTTCCCGTGTGCTCTCTTCTTGTATAAAAAAAAAAACCACCTTAATATACCACTCATGTATTTCATTTTCTCATTATCTTTTATTGTACACCTCATTTAAACTTTTTAATATTTTTTTCTACCAGTTCGTCATCACTTTCAATATATAAATATAAGTTTTTACATTTCT
>JABFOV010002584.1:0-19362 GCA_022817685.1 Aradophagus sp. ZL-2020 | reverse complement strand
CCATTGAATCATGCTTTTGCGATAATGAGCAAAAGTATCGAACAATTAAATACAAAGTGCAATCAGTGTTTTAGAATATATTTATGTTAGGATGTTATGATTTAATTTTCCAAAATTGTTCAACAAATTAATTGCCAAAGATAATGATCTACGTTGGTCGATTTTTATGTATTAAATTATGCAAACAATCTGGTTCGATAATTAATCTTATTAAATTAAATTAATACCGTGGTATCAAGACTTTGGGTTATTAAAATTTTTGGGGCTTTAAAAGCAGTACACCGCATTTAACGCATCATTTAATTAGAATGACTTTGTAGCGTCCCGTTAACCGTTATAGAAATTATTCAAAATTGAACTTTGTCATTAAACTTTCTCGTATACTTGTTGGTCTTCGTTTCTGTATATTTTTTCCGCAGTTAGATTTGTAACACAAATGGCTGAACTGAAATAAAGAAGATTTGTATTGTCAATTGAATATCGAAGGTGTATTTGAAATTGAAATTTATTCAAACTTAAATCGGATTTGGTAGTTTTGATTTCAAATCTACGCACTTCTGGCCGTGAATGTCAAGTACAGTGGATAATAATCGTAGGAAGGTATTACAAGCTCTATTGTGGCCGTGGTTTGTTAATCTTCTCGTTCCAGAGAATAGACCTTGTTTGGATTATCTTCAGAATTATAATTTATTACTGAAGTATTGACGCTTGCTTTACGTTATTGATTTTGATTGTATGTCTTTATTCGATTTTTGACCACTTTATTTCCTGATCATTGTAATTGAAATTGAAAGATAAATTCGTATTCCATATTTTATTTATAACATTATTAATGCTTGTAAAATCATGAAATTATGATCTTAAAATACAATGTATTTAACAGTATTTATATATGTGGATTTATTGTGAAAATTAACAACGATTTGTCGAGTAATGCTAAAAAAATACTACAAATTCACTCAAACAAATCAATGCGAGTCTTAAGACGAATCACTAAAATAAAGCTCGAACAGGTCCGGGTAGAGAAAAAGATGAGAAGTGAGAAAAAGTTTCTCCTTGGTTTTACTATAGGAACTGTACATCTCAAAGCGTGAAGCGACATGGGATTCTTACTCAATGCCAAAAAAGGTAGTGTAATTGATCAGCAAGAAACCACTTTCCAAATGATCGGCCAAATAGGTTTTTTTTGAAACACCTCGTTACTCGAATTGTGCAATCATGAACATTCAAAACTCTTTCATTCTCCATCTTTCATCATTAATTAAAAAAACATATTATCCAACCGAAAGGTAATATCAAAATTCATTGTAATGTGTCATTCGAGTAAATTATCATTGTCAAATTTGAATGCAGTGAAACTTTCGTGCACTCTAATTTTGATTATGTGTGTGCGATAAAAGTCATTAACTTGAGTAATAATTGAAAGACATATAAGTTACTACAAGTATAAGAAAATTTACTTATTCTACGTTTGATTTTCACACATTTACACTTTGACGATGAATAACCGAATCTAATGCATATGCGACATTGTAATAAATCTTGTCAATAATGATCATGTCGGCACTTTACAGTTTCTATCTATATTATAATGCAGCTTCTTTCTTTACTTCAAGTGTTTAACTTAATTCGCCTGCAGACTCCTCATTAAAACCTACTTTCGGCATTCTAATGAGTGCCGCATAGTACTTTGCGTTACATCTCTTTTTCGTCTTCGCCTATTTTGACCTTTACTCCAATAATATCCCTTCATAGGATAGTTTTCGTATCTTTGATCATTTTCAAGTTTTGATTACGTTGCAATGTCATTAACTATACTTTAAATTGCAGTATACACATAATGCAGAAAAGAATGATACAATAAATATTACATTTTCGCGATATCTATAATTATGGAAGAACTCATAATAAATTTAGTGATGATGATGATGATGTTGATGATAATAATAATGGTGAAATATTTGAAAGTTTTATTGCATAAAGTATAATGCAATTATATTTGATAATGTAATTGTACATTAGGTTTAATTCCGTACATTTAATGTGATATATATGGTAAAACTTTGCGCAGTAATTTGTATTTAAGTTCAGAATTGTCGTTAAAGTACATCTATAGACGGATTATTACTTATTCAAGCATCCCATTTACTTATTGAAGAGTTGCATTTAACTATCGCTTATTAATATAACCAAAGTTAAAGTAAAAAGCATGTCTAAATTTCAACGTTGGATCGTGTACATACATTACGAAACGGAAGTCTCTTTTACAAAAGAAACGTACAATAATGATTTAACAATTGAAATTTTTCGACATTTTGTAACGTTTACACATGGTAAATAAAATTTTGATCTTACTTCAAAATAGCTATTAATCACAACTCTAAAGTTTTAAAAAAATATTGAAAGTAAAAGTTTATTTAAAAATTAACAATTAATTATTTCAAATTATTTCCATTGTATTTTAAATTGTTGCTTTTCTGGATGTATACAGTTATTTTCATATGTTTGATAAAATGACATTAACAAAAGAAAATAACAATTCATCTAATAATTATTTTTTTTAAAGGGAAGTTAAACTTTTTTTCCGTTGTCCGTAATTTTATTTGAAGCAATTTAATAAATGACGTCGAATAAGGATTTGTTGACCCTCATGTAGGCCGCAATGGTGTTTCGATAGGATCTTGTTATATCGGCGGCTTATGGTCTCGTTATCTTGTACAAGCAAGGAGTTCGTGACTACACTCACCCTCTTATATTCATCTTCAAAATAAGAACGTGCGAGATTCAAGTGATTTATTAAATTATTCTTCCATCTTTAATGTCAAACGCATACTGTTGAAAATTTACTATAACATTTATTTGTTGAATAAAATTAAAGTCAAATTTACTTAAAATAAATCATCTATACTTATCCACATCACAAATACTTGAACATTTATGGCAAGTTGCCACGAATTTTGAAATTTAAAAAAAAACTCGGGTTGCAAATGTCAAAAACAAAGTAGTAGAGTCGTGATTTGAATCAGAATGGTACAAAATATTGCTTGTTTTAAATGAAAAAAAAAAAAATTATTTGTGTTGTTGCAAAATTTTTTCCATATTCTTGACACTTTGCCACGTGGCAAAGTGCACGCAAATTTTCCATTTTTTTAAAACTATTTTTATTTTTGCCAATTAATCTACCGCCTACAAATGTTCGACTCACTCTATTTCTTGTTTTACGGTGACAATGCACACGTGGATAAATTCGCTGATAACGATCGATGTACAGCAGCTCGCTTGAAAGATACACAATGATTTCGTTGTATATTGCGTAATCTTAAAACGGACAGGATCTTCTTGTAGAAGTGAAAACGCGGTTCTGCGGAAGTTATGAGATCTGTAAGATGAGCTCCGAGATTCGGTAGTGGGATGGGCAGGAAAGGGGCGGGGGCTACTATGAACTACAGCCAGTATCAACGACTCTACTTCTTCGGTGAGATGGATAATATAAGAGCCAAGCGGAATACGGTGCGAGTAATAAGGACGCTCGGGTTACAGCCGTTACTTTCGCTACAATTCGGCCTCGTCCGGGCAGCCGAGATCCGACATTACGTTTACAACAAAGGCATTTGTCTCGGGTGATAGAATTTTTATTGCCGCCACGTAACGCGGCGCTTGCGTCGCAGTTAAGGGAACGCGACGGCTTCATTCGCGGAGTAATCACTTTCATAGCGAGTTAAATTTGTGGCCAAAATAAGCATCGCCCGTTGTTTATCAGCAAAACTTGCCGGCGTTTATTTTCGTCGGCGAAAAAATTTCATTTGCGACCTCGCGAGAATGCCCGCGATGTTTCTCGGAGAAATTTTTTCACCGGCCGTGGCGGTTTTTAAAAAAGAACGTGCGCAAAAAAGGCGAGCGCAGTTTACTTTGACTGCTCGGGGTTTAGAATTTCGGCTAAAAAAAAGCGTGCATTCGCGTTTGCTTTGGCAAATAAACGTTACGGAAGAGTCAAAAAAATTGCGACGTAAAATCTGAATCGATGTGAAACGTTTGGGGATTGTTTAACGTTACGATTCGGGGTGACGTGGATTGACGTAAATTGTTTGATATTGCTGGAAAAGTAAGTTGCGATCCATGCGCGGCTTCGTGGAAAGGTGAAATTTCTGTAAAAGTAAATAATTTGGCCTCTAAAGAAAATTAACTTGTAGTTTATCGACCGACGGGACTAATGGAAAATCAATGGCAAGAAGTAATTACATTTAAAGTATTAAATTCGGGCGGGAAATTAATTAAAGGAGAGTGTTATGAAAAGATAATTTTTCATTGTGTTAACATGACTCGTGTAATTGGGTTTATGATATTAGAAGTTTTAATTATGCTTCTTATATAATTCATTAAATAGTGAAAAATTCAATAAGTGTATTGAAAAGGGCGAATAACAGAACTTCCTAAGTAAGTAACTTTTACAAACTATAGCTTTAATTTCAAACTTTTTCTACGAACATTATCGTCATCAAAGTTTTAATTTCGACACTTTACAGAACCGTGGTGTAAAAAAGAATGTAAATCATTATAATAGATAAGTCTGATTTCAATTGTTTGAACAGCTTAAGTGTCTAAGAAAGCATCTCTCCACGTAGTATCGATTTCGTGTTACTTTCAACTACAATATTGAGTAAATATTATTTTAGTAATCTTTTTTTCAAAACAACATTGATGATTTCGAAGATTTCAAAATTCTCATGATTTAAAAAAGAAATTGATGAAATCACTTGCAAAAATATTTCAAACGATTTCTTTCGTAAGAAGTCATTCTATGCAAACTGAAACGAAATGAGATAAGATAAAATTCTATCTTCTGAGAAACCTCGGAATTGCAAATATTGAATACAATTACCTTAATGATTTCATTCGAGACGTATCGTGGGTTCGACTACGTCAAGCTCAGACATACGGAAGTGTAATAATAAATGCATAAGCGCGTGGGCATACGCAAGCGGAATTCGTGTCGCGCCTTGTTTCGCTCGAACGCTTCCTCGCCGAACTTTGCAAACTTTTGTGCGGTATTTTTGCTGAAGGCCCACGACTTTTTCGCTTGAATTTCGTTTGGTCAAAAAAGCGGCTTTGTCTAGGTCAGCAAGACCCGGCGCCATCCTTTTCGCCGGAGTTTCTTCGCGAAGCGAACGGGAAGTAAAAGACGCAGAAGCGGAAAAGAATTCGCGTTGTGATTCTTCATCTAAAGTACAGAACGCAAATATGAATTTTTTTCATGAAAAAATGTAAACTTTTGTTTGCCATAAAATTTATGATATAAAATAAAATTCCCACGATATTTCCACCCTTTATTTGTGTAAATTGCAAAACTATTTGTAAATATCTTTTTTTTTTTATTGTCTTTAATCCGAACAAATATTTACACCTATGTTTGGAGTCACGTTCTTTCCGTGCTTAAGAAGTTCACTCCTACTTTTTCCTTCTGCGTGTATCTTTTAATACATGCAAAATATTATTACTTCTTTGTTCCTACATTTCATACCTTCTTTTCCGGTGCAATCTAACGCTTTAATTACCGAGCATTACCAAGCACATTAGTGTTGGCTACATCACTGCCTAATGTGATTGACAATGATTGTTCAATGATGGATAGAACATACGTCTGCATTAAACAGTGTTAGTTTATGAATCACATTCACTGCACGAGAAGCGTCAATAATTGTAGAATCACTGCACAAACGAAATCAATCATTGTAAACTATAATGTTGCTTGATTCGTGATTTTATGATCGTCAATACATTCGACAACAGAATTAGTTACAATCGATTAATAAAAATTGAATCCCTTAAAAGATAACAATTTTGTTGTTGTTATTTAAGTTATTTTTGTCATCGTAGTTGAAAACAAAAGTACATGTAAGCACCCATTTCATCTGGTGTACGTATTTGGTAAAGTGAATTGCTGATGTTTTGATTCTTAGGTGTTTTAAAATTATTTATACTTTACGAGTAGGATTTAATAAATTATTTACGTTATGATTTTTGGTTGTTTTAACAGTATTTATACTGTATGTGTCGGATAAAGTGATTCGCTGATTTTTCATAATTGGGTAATTTAATATTATTTATTTTATACGTAATGAATACAATGAATTATTGATGTTATTTTGTATGAGTGATTTGACACTACTTATGCTGTAGGTGTTTAGTTAAATGTCAATTATTGATGTTTTGATCATTGTAGGATTTAACAGTAACTTTGCTACATGTGTTTGACGAAACAAGTTACAAATATTTTAATTTTTTTGTGATTTGTTAGTGCTGTTGCTTCATGTTTTGCTGTTATTGCTGTTTTTTACTGTTGTTTTGACTTTTGGGTGATGTGATAGTATTGATGATGCACGCGATGCGCATAATTACATGTTGCTGTTTTAATTTTTTTGTTTATTTACATCGCTGGCAATATAAATGTATGATATTTTGGCAGTATTGTTACATGCTTCACGGATCTATTGCTTACGCCTCGATAATTATAGCAAATACAAAATATATTTTCACTGCACAATATTATCGTGCACATAATCCAAATTTCAACCTAATTTTATCAAACTATTTTCTATTTTCACTAACTCTTAATAATTCGTAAACATATGAAAATGCGCGTATAATATAACAAAAGACAGATCCGACGTTGGCCAAAGTACATTTATCTGGGATGATCCGGGCGCTGAAAGTAAAGTTTGGACGGCCCTTCTGGACACGACCGGTTGCCTGTTGTAAGCACAAGGAAATTCGCAAAGCAGAGTCACAGTTGTTTGCGCGAGCCCGCTTCTGCAGCGGGAAAGAATATTTTCGCCGCAGTCAAAGCCTCGAACAAACGTTCACGGAGAAGTCAAAAGAAAAAAAAAAAAGAAAGAAAGGAAGAAAAAAGAATAAAAAAGAGAAATGGTCACGGAGTTGTTAAGTGGCGGACGAAGAGATCGGACAAAAGGAGAAAGCGCTCCTCGTCAGAAGGGCCTTTGCCCGGTAACGCGAATTTCGTGAAAATATTTAAGTAGCGAACGGCGTTAGGGAAATAGTCGCAGCATTGTCCGCCGAGATGTGATTATACGCAAGAATAGATGGCGTCGCGCGCGTAATTTTCATTGGCCGGCTCGCATTATCGCCGACAGATATAGAATATCCAAGCTCCGTGCAACTTTCCGAGTGCCAGCCTTTGTTCAACTTTTTCCCGCAGTTATCGTGTTTTCCGTTCGAAATTTTATTTTGCCGAAATTAATGACGACTTGCGCGGTGTGTTTGCAGATAAAACGCGACGCAACGGACTGCGATTTGGACCACTAAAAGATGCTTAAGCCGGTTCTTTAATCTCTTCGATTTACAGAAGAGCAGTTCGCCGGTGAACGATCATTTGTAATTTGTTTAGTCATTCAGTGATTTAGTTGACTCAATGTTTTTCGAAAAGAAGCTCCAAAAACTAGTACTTATGTATTATACGATATATTATACTATACGAAGTAGTATTTTGTATAATTTTGAGTTACTCGGTAGACTTCTTTAAAAACATTTTAGAGGACACCTTGTACTTTTGTCCTCGGAATATTTTTCTTTTTTTTTTTTTTTTTTTAATATAAAAATTGTAAAGAAACAACACTTGTGATTATAGAACGTTGGGTTAATGAATAGTCAAGCAATTTCATCTGTTGATATTAATAGTTCAATCAATTTGTCAACAGACGATTTTAACCGCTCTCGACTTGACGAAAAGACGATGGCGGTTTACGAACCGTGGTCAAAATCGGTAACGAGACAAAGTTCCCCGGTGGAATCGCATGACTTGAATGCCGTTTTCGCCAGTGAACAGGTACTCCCGCGAGGCATATAAAAGTACCAATTATTCGGTCCGAGATACATATTTATACGCGTGAAACTTACTTTGACGTTATTCATTTCCTAAGTGCCCGTGGTATATTGTTAACCGTTGGCAGCAACGTCGTCGTTATTTTTTACGATGATCGCAACTTATTTTAACGTCAAAAGACGCGAAAAAGTACGTTCACCTGCGCATGTTAATGGCAATATGAACGTCAGACTGCTGGCGGATAAAGGATTATGTTTAATCGCAATCTTCCAGGGACAAGCGAAACAAAAACACAAATCACTCCCACTTGGACGTTCATTACACGGGATGTGAACCATGAAATACAAACCTTCAGGTGAAACACTCATCTCATTCAACTCTCCGCGCGCAAATATATCGTTCCGCTTGGCAATATAAATTGAGACAATTCATTGACTGCTTCTTAGGGGAAGAAATATTTTCGCCAACTTTTCGATAATTTATACGCGTCGAGTTAATTTTCCGGTGGCAAAAAAATTTATCGCTTCGATCGTAGCTGTGTAACGCGAATTGCATATTTCACTTTTAATTTTATGGCAAATAACAACCGTAGAATCAATTTGTACTTTTTATTCTAACAGTTATTACGAAAGAGCAATTTAAATCTTGAAATTTTAATCGCGCCGGGCCGATCGGTAAACAAGCAAGGTCGTAAATTCATGTTGAATTAGTCGTTTTAATGTGAATTTAAATTTCATATGAAAAATCCGACAGAAACAATTTCGCTCGACTCGGTGTAATTTAAATAGATATTGTTATTTAAAAGTGGAATCGATATCGGTAACAATCGATGCTCGCCAACGCAATGTAACTGGATTGTATAACGCATGATGAATTGCTTTTATTATACGAAAGTGGTAAGGTTACAAAAATATCTCCTAATATTCGTCGTTAAAACTTTGCCAATTTATCTTCTGTGTGAAACAAACTCGGCAGTTTGTTTTGTAAAACTGAAGGACTTAGCGACGGGCACGGGAATTTTAAAGACAAACGACTTTTAAAAATGTACCGGGACCCCGGAATGATAATTGATGTTTTGTTTTTATTTACTAGTCTTTGTCGTTTCTCCGAGGACACAGTTCTCGAGAAGTAACGAAGAAGGAATTGGAAATTTCATTGTTATTGCCCACTTTAATTTTAGTTCGCTTTATTTGAATGTTACGTATCTCAAAGAAACGGCGAATAAATCAAAGTAAACACTGATCCTAACGATATATTTTACATTCTCCATTGGTACCCTTTTTTGCAATTTCGCTTATTTCATTATTTGCGGTAAGAAAGTTATATTAAAATTTAGTTGTATTGTTTTTTTACGAACGTACTATAGTTATGATAAAACGAGGTAAGGGCATAACGTCTTTTGTGTATTATAATTCGAGTATATTCCTCCGGAATTAATTATTTTAATTTTGCTGTTAATATTTTTAATTCGATGGAATAAAGTAAATTTTGCAAGCAATGTAATTTATTTAGGGATATTTATATGGTATGTAGCTATCACTTTTATCACGATTTATCGATGAATATTTTATACAATCCTAGAGGAGCTGTTAAATATATATAATTTTTTATATGAACGTAACACGTCAATATTAGCTTGATTTCATTTCTTTTGATAATGCAAAATTATGTTGCTCATTATTTAATGTAAGAAATTATAAATGTAATAATTTTTATAATATAAAATTTACATATGGCGTAATGCATCATGCAGTAATACAGTACTGCAACAACATTAAAATATTTCGTGTTTGCTAGTACGTTTAATTTGTATAATTTGTTTATGTGACAATTAAGATGAATGGATGAATGGCATGATAAAAGTGGCTACAAATTGAAAAAAAAAATATCCGCAGCGATTAATGATTGCTATAAAAATCATTATGCATATCGCATTGTTCTAAACAATAAATTTTTGTAAAAATTAATACAAGTGATGTACTAAAAACAATCGCATACATTTTATGACATTTTAAAATAATGTTTAGTTTATTGTTACTTTTATTCTCTTAATTTAATCACAAAAACATTGCTAGCTCAAGTAGAAATGAAATACAAAAAAAGAAAATTCTCTTCACATTCCATTGAATACTGAATTACGCCAATAAAAATTTTATCTCAACAATTTCAAAAGTGCTACATTTTCAAATACTCTTTTTGTGAATACGTCGATTCGAAGTAAATTTTCTTTGCAGAATAAGAAAAGTAAAAATTATTCGACCATTTTAATAAAATAATTTCCCGCGTGTAGAGACCAAACTATTGACCACAAAATTGTACAATATCTTATGGATTATTATTAGCTATTGTATCTGAAACGATGGTAATTTCAAAATATTACATGCTTTAAAAGTTCACCTGACTTTACGATTCCGTGGTCAAGTGGGTACGTAGTATATATCTGGTCAATATTACACAGTGCTTGGGGCTATGCACTGCAAGAAAAGCGAACGAAGCAAGTTCTCTGAGAGAAAATTTAATGAGATTCGAAAATTATCGGAAATAGCACACACGCCTTAGAATATTAGCTGGATAAAGTCAAAGTGATGGTATTTGAATATTAAATATTAGTTATTTAATTTTATGTATTAGATGTATTGCAATAATTGACCTTAATTTTTATTTAATTTGCAAGTAACAATACTTTAAATAATTTCGTACGAAAGCAGTAATATGTGTAAAAAAAATATAAAAAATATAGGCAAAAATATTTTCTACGTTTTCATTGGCGAGTAATGTTATTACGTGGAAAATAAATAACGTATTTCGAGAATTCGCTTTGGTTGATATTTACTTGGCTGTGAACCAAAATATTTTGAACTTTATATTTATTTTTATACTAAACAAATATTTGAAACCATTTGTAACTTCGTAATTTTATTACATTTATTTTTTTTCTTATTTTATACTGTTCTGCGTGTGTACGAGAAACATAAAATAACTTACATTTTATTCTAATTCAATTATTAAATTTAACGTTAATGAAAAAGTACGTTATGTATAAGGCATAAGAGGAGCATGAAAGATACGCCCAGTTTCAAGGAAAGCTAAACGTTTTTACATCTACTTCATGTTTAACTTTCATTGAGACTGAGTGTACATTAAGTTTCGT
The DNA here is from genome assembly GCA_022817685.1 of Aradophagus sp. ZL-2020. Taxonomy (NCBI): domain Eukaryota; kingdom Metazoa; phylum Arthropoda; class Insecta; order Hymenoptera; family Scelionidae; genus Aradophagus; species Aradophagus sp. ZL-2020. The sequence continues at coordinate 8,374 of JABFOV010002584.1, read as the reverse complement.
ATTTTGAAGCGCAATTTGTTCAAGAGTTCAACCATTTTAATTTTTAATTTGTATACTTTGATGGACCCTTTTGTAATTTTTTTTGATAACTACAATGAGAAAATTATATTATGCATTATTAATTTGAATTAATTCATTTTGTAACAGTATGAACACGGTGATATTTTGAAATTTACATTGTCATTTATACGCTAACATATTTTTAAAGTTCAGTCAATAGTTAAGATATTATAAAACAGTAATCCAGTGACCGAAAATCGTTAAATAAATTGCTAAATATATTTATAGCTTGTTCATGTATGTTTACGTGTGTTTAATAACTATATGAATGATAATCAATAATTTGATTACTGTATCGAAGACTTCAATTAAAAGATATTTATTTATTAAATAAAAAAGATTACTGATCTTCGTATTTTATCATTAATTTTAAGGATTCAATTTATTGAGTACAATCTAATAATAGAACTGAAATTATCTCATTACAATTCAAATATAAAATTGCGGACATTTCGCGAAGTGAATGTATTTTTGTGTCCATTATTTAAAATGTCTTCCGCAACTCCATATGTGGCGCACGACCGCGCCAAAATCAAAAAGTATTACCATTTCAATGCCATTTATTTGATTGCCGCGTTAAATCGAATGCTGGAGGACAGATCGCGAGCCCTAGGTTTCACCTCTTTCTGAAGGTTCGTCATTTCTGCAGTCGTCCGGCTATTAATTGAATCGATTCAAACTTCTGGCAAAACGATTAAACGAATCGGCTTTGCTCAGCACACTCTGTGTGCTGCGAGCATCTCACGCTTCCGTTACGAAACGAAATTTCACGTTCCTTTTAGATACATGTGTTGCAAGTTCGACGATCATCATTGTATGCTGCTATTTTGCTCGGGAAAAAGAGGGACAAAAAAGCTCCATTCAGACATTTCATATTGGGAAAAAGTGTCATTTCATCCTCTACTCCGCAAAATTGTGCTCGATTAAATAAAACGACTTAACAAAATAACAGTTGCGCAAAACAAATATTTGCACGAATGTTCATTTCAAAGTTTGCGAATTAACTGAAACAGCGTTATAGAAATACAAATTTTTTGTAGTTGCGTTAACGTCGATACAATCTCGAATCAGGCAGGAACAGAATTTCCCGCTAATAAATTTTGACAAAGATTAGAGCAAGTTTTAAGTTTAACCCGCTTCGTTAATTGAAGCAAACATAATAGAATTATTGCGGATGACAATCGAGGGATACCACGTTGATCTAGACTAAATCCGAACTAAGAAGCAGGTGTCTCTACACGAAACTCGAGAATAGCAAGGATCTGCCGACGTTCGGGGAATACTTTGTGAAACGAATCTTATTGCAAAAGCTCTTGTGACGGGGAATAAAAGCTCTCGGGAAAGAAAATTCGAAGTCGCTTGTATGTTGCATCGCGAGAAACTTTAAGTTCAAACTTGCCGGGCGAACTCGCTGCAGTGAAATTGAGGTTCAGACGACGCTTGAAACGTAAACCGATTTAATAAGACCGACCCGGTCACAATTATTATGTATTGTATCAGCTGAAAATCAATGTCAGGGATGAAACCTTCAAGTTGAAATGACATTTCGCAAAGTCAGCAAAGTCCATTTTCCGAATTCCCGAAAAAAGTAAAACTGAAAACCATGCACTTTTTATTCCATTCAAATGTAAACATCAAAATTCCGTTTCAATACTTTTTTTCGTGTTTCTCAAACCTCGCGTGACAATTGGGCCATGTAAATATGTAAAACCAGAAAATAAATCGAACATTGATTTGGTGGGAATGCGAGCCGACAAGCAGCCGGGAGGCGTATGAATGTAAGGTACCGCGTTTGCGAACGTCGCCTGGCTCCACCTGAGACTTGGCGCCGCGCGAAATGATGCGTGTAATTCAAATTCGGCCCGAATTGTTTGCATCAAGAGGATTGACGTCGTTAAAATCTATATGGCCACTTTGCATCTGCAGTTGGCTGAAGCAGGCTAATATCACGTTTAATGCAGTCCGCAACAAATGACAAACAAGCGTCAACGCAGTGGCACAGAGGTTACGGTCCGTGTAAATTTGCCTACTGGAAATTTGCAAGTAAATAGCAATTAATCACTGCCCATATGAATGGACCGGGGCCGTTAATTTGTCATTCGTTCCCGCGACAATTTGCATACGATTGTCGCGACAGACGAAAATACGCGGCACCGAACGTACGACTGGCCATCGACATGTCGATTCATAAAGCGCCCGAAAAACTCACTGATTTCATATCTTCCGATCGCGGCAAACGGTGCGGCGCTCGCAAATCCGTCGACTCGAACTGCTTCGTTATGATTCACATTTCGACGACGAGACAATTGTTGTTTACGTTTTACCAGAAAATTCCGCAGGGTGATTGTACCCTTTTTAGAAACACATCTCTGGAAAGCATTCGTTTGCATAGTAGAAATTGATTTGTCAGTGAGGTGAGAGAAAAACAAGGTGTTAAACGTTCGATTGTGCTGAAATTCCACGACATATATTTCGAGAAAGAAATTACATTTTAACTCTTTTTAATCATCAGACGGTTTTCAAACGTAGGAATGAACGTTTGAGGTGAAGAAAAGTAATCAGGACCATTACGTTCATTTCACGTCAGTCTAATTTTCATATAAAAATATCCTTATCTCTGAGAGCAGGACGAAAACTTATCTAATGTCAGCGTGGGATTCCCGGTATCGTATTCACTCCATTAGCCAACATCTTCGCAGTCGACTTCGTGTCGCACGCTTCGCACAATTCAGAGAAGCGGTATATTGAAAACAGAGACACTTACCGTGAATAAGTAACGCCTGCACTTCTTATTTTTGCCGGATGAAAACGTGGTAGAGGTGGGAGGAAGACGATGCATTGGAAGAAGGAGTATGAAGATGAAATAAAAGTTTTCCAGTGGTCGAGCAAAGTCGTCCAAGTACGTACTTTTCTCTCGCTTTTGGCGGTGAGCTGACGGGAAAGCAGCTGGCGAAGTTTCGATGTGTTTCAAAATTCACTCAATATATAGTATGGAAGATTGAACCGATGACAAAAAAATGGAATGACGACGAGAAATCATGAATTTGAGGGCGCGAGGCAGGTGTACTGAATTTCAGTTCTTCTTATAAAATGGCAACGACAGGCATTTGAACGCAACGAAACGAAATAATTGTCAATGAACTTTAGGGTATCATGAGTCTCTTTGATGTTTTATAAACAAATCGTCAAACTGTATCGTAACATATTACGAAACATTGTAAAATGCAAGGACGTGCTCGACTCGCTGAAAAATTTCACGGTATCATTTGATCTTCCCATCAAAGAGAAGCTCTGATTTGGAAGACATTTTCTGATTAAACGAAAGCAGTTTATAAATGTACTGATCATCATCAAAATGTTATTCGCAAAATGTAAATTTCGTTGAAAAATGCAAAATAATCCACTTATTAGATCGAAAACAGGAGACTTAAAACCAAAAAAAAAAAAAGACTTAATAATATTCAATGTCTATAAGTTGACTTTTTGTATATCATACTTTTAAAAAATGTTAGCCTAATCAGTATCATACATGTACATCTTTTTTTAATCATATCAGAAGATAATAATTGCTTATATTTCATTTATACGTTAATTAATAATATATATTAAAAATTTCTGAAATCATATTTTTAATATTTTGTCAAGTATTAACACTTTTTTCAAAAACTAGTTTGCACGAGATGTTCGCAACCAATGTAAATTTTCACTTTTCACGTAAAATTTCGTGACAAGTTGTGGCTACTGAATTAAGTTATATATAACGTTATTTTGGTAAACTGGGTTTACAGTATGTCAAAGTAAAAAATTGGAACAAAAGTAGTCGTCGTGAAATCTCTTTTTTAACTGCTCATGCTGAGCAATTATATAAACATCCACGGCTTTCTCCTTTGAGTTAAAAGGACATCTTGGTAATATAATAACAGTAAGTTTTCTAATCTTATAATGATAATGGCTGTTACTTATAAAGAAAAAACTGTCATTATGGTCAACCATCTGTCTGATGATAATAAGATTTACCGTAATCTACCCCATCAAACCGCAGGAGTCCACTAACGTAGTTATATCTGTTCAGACAATCCTCACTAATGCTTACACGAACATGGATCATAACTTGAACTTTTCGTTGTTATGAAGATACGTAATAACATCCGGTATGCAGCTACAGTGTTTTTGACCAGATACTTAGAAAAATTATATCATTGCTTTTTGTTCTAATTTATATATTTTCACGCAACGAATGCTACAAGACGTATCTATATAAAAAATAGCAACGTTCGAATAACAGAACTTGCATATATTTCGATAAACGATTTCAAATTTAATTGACAAATATACAAATGCCTAAATACTTTGCTTAAATATTTTTATGCTTGTATCTCGCGGCGAAATTCATGTATATACATTATTTTATATCATCAGCTTTCTCCGTAAACACCAGCGTTTCTTAAACAAGCTGGATCACAAGAAAACCAGTCAAGCGAAAATGTGTATGCGAATATCTGCGACTCGTGCTATTACAATTTAACATTTATTTGTATATAAGTGTGTACCCTTGTATATACGTACATCCATATAGATAAGGGCTTAACTTTCTGTCTCAAATATCTGCTCGATTCTCTAACATGAAAAAGCTTCTATTATACGTAGAATATGAAAGCAAACTAAAAATAAGACAGCAGACTTTATTATAATTGGAAAACCTTGCTCCTGCGAAATGTCTTCTTTTGCGTACTTTTAGGCACTCGCAATAAGATAAGCTCCCCTTACTCATGTACGAGCGTCATATAAATTCACCGGGCTAATACTTACCGCGATTATTGAGAAACTTATTCTGCCTGTTTATCCCGTTTCATTAAGGACGTAGATCAGCGCATAAGACCATTTCTTACTGCAGATTTACGATATTATGGACGACTTTGCGAAATTTCATTAAACTGTCGCTGTGGCACAGCCAGTTCTTAGCTTAGATGGAAGTCGAATCACCACAAATCGCCCACTCAGTAACCACGAGAGGCCGATTCAAATTCAGGCTAATGTACTATGAACGAAAGACAAACGATATTATTATGCGAATGAAATTGAAATCAATTCTGTAAAATCGGGCAGGTTAATAGAAACAGATACAGCGGTGCCTGTACAGAGCTACCTAAGCTGTTTTCGTATTGACAGGCTTGATCGCTTGTAAAAACTGCAGTTTGGAATATTTATCAAGCCTCGTTTCTTCGAAGCTTCGATGATTCCGAATCTGTAAGTTAACTTCAAATTGTTTAACTTTTAAAGTTGATACAACAAATAATGATGTTACATAACAATTACTGAGTATAATGAAATTGCACATAAATAAATTATAGTTTAACAGATTGCTAGTTGTTTGGCTAAAAGTCGTGTAGAAATGACAATTTTAAAGTTGTGTTTCTGAAAAAGATTTTTAATTGATTTCTCTTCAAAAAAAAGCAAATATACTGGAAAATTAAAATCGAACTTCAAAATAAAATACGAACTTAAAAAATACAGTATGTATGATGTAATGATATAATGATGACTTCAAAAGTGCAGCAGGTTTGCTTTAAAAAGTGCAGCATAATTACTGTAAAATTACTGTATATTTAATTGCGACTGAATTAACGCATACATGCTTTAATTTTCAACTAAATTTTTTATAGCGTATGTTACGTACGCTAGTTGCAAGTATGTACTTATACAAGTATACATTCATGTACAACGTTTTTCTTCAACTTCAGTAATAATTAATTCGGTAATTTAAAATTAAAAAAAAAAAAAAAATTCAAACCAAATAACGAATTTAAAAGTTACGCTATTCATTTTCCTTAATTTGATTGAAATGCATTAATTTTGTTTTCTAATTAAGACGGGGTAAATAAAGATTTACTTGTGATTAACGAATGTGTAACTTGCATAATATTAATTTCCTCATTGCCGTATTTTCGAACTGAGAAATTAAACGTTTGATTCATTTTACACTTTATTTTTACGTCAAATAAGAAAGTTTGTTAAGTGCGAAAATTGATTGATAAGCTATATGAAATGTTCAATTACATTTTCAAACTGGTTAATTAACTTACATTTTTGTACATACATCATACATTTTATTATTTAATTCCAGAGGCAGTTTGCAGTTAATTCGTTTCTCTTGTTTACAGTTTGCAATTAATAATGTTATTTAATTACACTGAAAGGCACACATGAAAAATTGACATACTAATAATTAAATACAAAAATTAATAAACGAGCAGCATTGATTAAGCATTGATCCATTGGTATAAAAAGATAATCAAGTAGGATCAACCGGGGTAAAAGTAACACCATCAGGTAAATGTGACACTTTATATTTTATATGCATAAATCAATTTTTCGTCATCTTCTGTTTGTTTATATAAGTTCATTGATCAGTAATGATTAGGGTCAATTAAAAAAAAAATTGTTAAGAATTACAAAAGTTATCTGATGTGTCACATTTGCCCCGAAGTGTCACTCTTACCCCGGTTAACCCTATAAGTGTCAAGATAAAATGTATTTTATACATAAAAATCTTTAATCTACAAAAATTAATTTTGCGAGTTATTAAAATTTATTTAATTTTTGTTTTATTTCTGAATAACTTGTTTCAAAAACTGTAATAATTGACATAAAAATAATTATTTTTTAAAAGCTTAAGTTAGTTTTAACTGAAATAAAAAATAATTAGATCTCTAAATTCATGAATCAAATATAAAACCTTTTGGCTCGAAACGTTTTCGACGGTGTAATGGAAGAAATTGATATCTTTTACATCATTTTTTCATAATTACTTCTTTAATCGTTCGAAACATTTTAGGCTTTGGAACGCGATTCAATTAAATACAGAAAACAGAATTTCAAACTTACAAATGAGAAAAAAAGCAGTTTACGCAATCAAAATAATGCTTGATAAAATTACGTTATTTTGAATTTTGGTGGAAAACGATGCAAAACTTTGGATGTGCTTTTCACCGTCGTTGTATTTAATACGAATATGGTAAACTAGATTACGCAAATCTAATTACAACGTATAAAAGTCGAGCGAAATCGTTGTCGCAGTATAATTTGATTTTTCACCGCTACAAAAACATTTTTGTAGTTAGCTTACTTTTTCGCGAACAACGCGCCTTTGTCACGGGCAATGTTATCTTTGTCTTTTACAAGAGCGCTAAATGAGGCAAAATACAAAAAATGCACACTCTCTAATGACGAACCGTTTCATGAAATCCCGAAATTCTTGCTTCCAAAAGATCCTTCGGTAAAAATATCGATCAACTCTCATGATAATGTTATTTTTTATTCCAAAATCACAGATTTTCGTTCATTCAAAACTTAACTCAAAAAATAATTCCTCGCGACAAAATTAAGCAGATTTTATATTCGTTCCAACGTTTCTACTCAGAAGTATTTGTAGAATCAAAAAATATTTTATTAATTTAACAAAACGAATGAAATAATTTAACGTCAGATTGAAAATAAAACTAATCGATTGTAAATAAATGCCTATACAAGACATAAGCTATTAGATACGATTGTTTATTTGGAAACATTACGTTATTTCTTCCCGTAAACATTATTTTTAATTCAACTAACCTTTTATTATTTGCAATCATATTGTTAATTCAACGCATTCATTACTGTGCGTGCAGTGGGTCCTTTTCATTCGCGCCGACTCGATCTCGGTTGCTAACGCTGGCAATTCATCAGGCCTAATTTCAATGGCCAAGTCGATGGAAGGAAAAGTGTTCTTAGCGGAGCCAACCCAGTTATCTCGGGCACGAAGTAAGCGGAATTGAATAAACATTTTTCCGCAAATAGAGTTGACAATGGTACGAATTTAAAAGTCGCTGAGACGAGCACAGGTGGCTTGGCGGCGGAAAAAGCGGAGCTTGGAAAAATTGCATTTTCCTCCTCTCGTCGCTGAAGCACCTCGTGCTCGACGTCTTCTTCTTCATCCTCCCCTTTCAAAGTCAGCTATCTTCCCGATTCTTGCTGAGTGTTGGTTATAAATGCTAATATATGAATGCGCCGGGCGCGAATTTCCACCCATCGTCTGGTTACTGCGGGTAAAAAGCATGGAAAGGCCCTTTCAGCTCGCCCAACGTTAACTCCTTTTATGCGCCAGCCGCAGCCCATACCCCGCACACAACCCACTCTCCCAGACCACCCATACACCCCTTCATATCCTTATCTCCCTCCCCCTCATACCTCCCTACTCACTCCACTTCATCAATCGATTCAGCAACTACAATCACCTCCCTGTCTTGTCTCATCTCATTGTTGTCCACACAACACA
>JABFOV010002583.1:0-19368 GCA_022817685.1 Aradophagus sp. ZL-2020 | reverse complement strand
CGCTTTGAGTGATATCTCTCTCATGCACTACTATCAATCTCTCTCATATCGACACAGCCGACATTACAAGCCAGAGCGCTATCTGCACGCCTATGTGTAGCGAACGTATAAAGTCTTAAAGCGATAAGTTCAAGATAAATAGTAATAATATAAGAATTAAAAGTTTTATATAAGAAAAAAACAATGTGATCATAATTGTGTTGAGATATTTGATGATGATAAATAATGTGGGGTGGTATGTGGATAGTCACGAATGATACTGTTTTCATATAATATATATTACATTAATTTACATATTATTTATCAAGGAAACATGGATGATCAATGATCTACAGCAATTATTAATGTAATATATTTTTATTATGCTGGTTGTTCTTTAATTGATTCTCCTTTCGCCTTCGCTTCATCAGATTCTTCCAAAAATTTTTCCCATCTGTTTATTCGTGCTTCGATTTCCGCATCTGTTTCTGCAACTCTGAAAATTAAGGTTTATACATTATATTTTTAAATAATCATTTATACTTATCATAAGATGTACATATCAATTGTGCTTAAAGTAGATTTCTTGAAAGCGAAGTTATCGACTGAAATGGGAACCGAACAAAGACAAAAAAAAAAAAATGAAAAACAAGTATGACCAAATTTGATTTAAAATTTGATTGTGTGAAGTATAAATTTAGTGCTTTACAGAAAATTGACTCAGATTTCCAATGATAATTCAAATTAAGTTTATTAGATCAGTAAAATAGGATTCGGTCGATAACTTGTTTCCACGTGCAGATGTCACTACCGTCTGATAATCGAATCAGTGATGTTTTGTATGCTTCCCATACATATTATTATATATTATTTTTATACTTAATTATTATTATATTAAATATTATTTTTATATTAAATTATTATTATATTAAATATTATTTTTTTACTTTTACACATACATATTATTTGTATACTTATTTCTTTACTTTCTCATAAAATTTAAAGTAAAACAAAGTAAACATTATTAAACAAATATCAATTTTTAATTGAATAATAAAATAATTTGGCCAAAAAATGAGCGAAAAAGCGTATAAAAGCAAAATAATTCCAGAATAAATTTAATTTTTCGTACTTGTATTTTGTTTTGCCATCCCAAATTTCGGCGGTTATTCGTCGCTGATCGAACCAGCGTCCATTCAATAACTGCACGCAAGCCTGAGCAGCTTCCACTTCTTTAAAAGTCACTTGCGCTACTCCTTCCGGATTTCTCTGAAAAAAGATGCATGAAAATAATTTACGCATACTATCTTACGAAATCAAAATTCAATTATTATTTTACTGAACCCATATGAAAAACTTTTTGCAAATCTCTTGAATTGAAAAAAAAGTTTTAAAACGTTTTGAACTTGAAAAAATTTTGGGAAAAAAGGTGGCTTTACTAAATGTAACGGAAGTTTGCAACATTTTCAAACAATTTTTTTTTCTTTTTTCAATAACATTTGAATACTTTAATCGCAGAATCAAATCAAGCATGTTATTTATACATTTATTCATGTAACAGAAATAATTTATATAAAGCTTTTGGTCGAAGGAAATCGGCACTTGTGAGAAATGCGCGAGCGAACGTAAATAATAGATAAGAAAATACAAGGTTTTCCCAAAGCATCGATCAAAGAAATGTTAAATGAACATAGTCGTGCTTTGATTTACACTATTTATAAAACACTAATAATTTGAAGTTATTAAATGTTTATTCTTGTCAAAATTAATTTGGTTTTGTGATACGTTTGAATTATTTCTCGAATCCAGGAACGTGCTCGTGGTGCAAGGAATTATTTCTTGACAAGCACCAAATTTATATTTCAGAGAAGTCAATTTGCTTAAACTCAAAACAGCTATATATTTAGTGGCGCACGTTTTAATCAAAGACAAGTTTTTGATTAATACTTTAATAAATATATTTATACAATATTATTTGAGTGGATAAATAAACGAATTATCAATCAATACATAATAATACAAATAAATAATAATAATCATAATAATAATAATAAATAGATAATCAAATAATTTAGTAAATATGTATAAATAAAAATATCAATTGAAGAAGATCTACAAAATTTGTCCAAAAGATATTCTCACTTAATCCCTCCCCCTCCCCCACGCAAGTAATCTCAGATAAAATGCAATTCAAAAGATTTGTCACATTTTCAAGAATTGTACACGCGCATTTTCGAAAATGGTAATAACGCCTACAATTTTTCTTTGACTCTTTTTTTTTTTTCCAAACAATGCTCAGAAAATAATTCTTGTCATCAATCTTCAATGTTAAATTCAATGCGATTTCGAACGCAAAAGTAAACAATCCCGTAAAACGATCGCGTTAAAATCGACGTGTTTCCATGGAAATGAACGTGCGTATATCTAAATACAATGGAACGTGCGTTGCACTCGATGGAACGCGACGTGGACAAATGTGTCCGGAGAATGCAGATATGAGCGAAGTTTACATTCTAAACGGTAACTTTACGTAATGCCGTGTGTAAATGTATTCAGCGGTCTAGCGCGTATTAGCAATCGATTGCGAGGCACGCAGGAATAATTTTTTTCTTTTTTTGTTATTATATGTATATCCTTCTATTATTCGCGCGACGATGCGGTTTTTCCGTCAATAATACAACTAACGACAACGTCCGCGCGGCGAACTGATGCGCGATATTTTTAGAACGACGTCATTAATTTAAGCGGATTTCTATTCGCTCATCGTAGGTATCATAACTACGCTACGGGCGCTGGAATTGACGCTATACGCCACAGTTAAACATTCATGAATAATTTTAATTTGTGTCAAAACTTTTCTTTTGAATATTTAGACTATTTTCATTTAGTTTCATCAATTTAAAATTCACTGGATAAAAGAACAATTATATTTTTAAAAATAATGGAAGTATTTTGAGACTATCTAATGATTAGTTTAAAAAAAAAAAAAAAAACATTTTTTATTTTTTTATCCAATCTTTTCGTCTAATTTTTTATACACACAGTCTTTGGAATTTTAAGGAGTTCATTGACACTTTAATCAAACGTGAAATTCTTTTCGAAAAAAAAGGGATCCTCTCGAATGACGAAAAAATTTTGTGGAAAAAACGTTAAAATGGAAATCTTCTCCAATCGAAATGAACATTTTTTGGCCAAAAGGATATTTTTAAGAATGTTCTCGGTGGTATTTTCCGATTATCAATTTGAAACGCATCGCTTTGAAACGCAAAGCTAAACGCTCCGCGCGAATTTCATTTGGCTAATTACTCGCGGGCAGAAGCTCGCATCGTATTTTTGGAATCGAATGGTGCGGCGATGTTGATAAGGGAATGCGATTCGCGCGTATACATCACACGGGACAAAACGGAGAAAGCGCCGAGAGTCTAAAAGCGGATCGCGTGCATAAATATATCGTTTTATTATACGCAGCCCACCGTTTTTATTAAGCCCGACAAAAAGCCAACAATTCGTTTGATTTGACAGGATTTTTTTCGGTCGATCTAAAGCATAATTCACGTACGAGCGAATCAATTACCTTGTTGTTTGTACCGAGCCTTTCGAATGAACTATTACTTGCTGTAAGTTGATTTTTAAAACAATTGTTTTCACGGAAATTGCATTTTTCGGATTAAGTTTTATAATAGTTTTTAATATTTCATTTTTTTTAAAATAAACTGATTAGCTCTGTGATTTTACGGAAAAATTCAAAATTTTGAAAAAAAAAGTTGGATCGTTGATTTTCGTAACGGAATAAAATGCGACAATTTATTTCTGTTGGAACTACTTGTAGTTACAAAACGTTTCAAATCATTTGTAATTCAGTAAATGCTATACTTTATCTGTTTTGAAAATTTCTTACTGTTATTTTGTTATTTTGAAAAATTATTTAATCTTTTTCTCCCTTAATATAATTTCATGGGAAAGAATGTTATTTTTATAATTTATTTAATTAGAAAATGAAAATATGTTTATCGAGGATACTTAATTCAGTCATAATTTAATTTCATACAAAAATTGCTGTTATTTGGTTAATCCACAAAGTATTGAAAAATGCATACTAAAAAACAGCGACTTTATTTTATTGCGTTAGTACATACAAAATAATAACTATTGATTTGATTGTCAATGAATTTTTAAAATTAGATATTTAATTTTATAAATTTAAAGTAAAAATAAAACTCATTAACGCTTTCAATTTTCTTTTGTCGATGTGAATGTAAACATTGCAATGTTTCTTTGTCTAACTTACTTTCATTTGTTTTGAACGGTTTATTCAAAGAAGGGTCGTAACTGCGTTTATAATTAAAATCTGAAATATTTTATTTTATTATCAGTTAACCGAGAACAGTGGAAGTGGTCAGTCCGAAATTTTCATTACATATTTGTCGCCGTTCAAGAGTAATATGTAGCTGGTTCATCGCTTGTAAAAAGAGTTAAAATTTTCGTAAGTTTTTCCTTCTTTTTATACATATATTATTAAACCATGTATGATTACGATATAATATTTTATGTGTAATATTTTTATACTCGCTACATATGTAGTGATCTCGATATATGGACATACATATCTTATTTATTTCAACATATGTGCATCTTATATACAATATATACGTGATGTAAAGATAGATATAAAATAGATTCTGTGGCTTCCCTAAATAACAGCATTTTTAATAATTTTAAGAAAACAAGATTCAAAGTTTGATTACTGATTTTTACAAGATGAAATTCAAACTCGAATTATTTGTGATTCATCAATTATTTGATTAATTAATTAATTAATTCGATAATTGTCACATAACAATTATAATTTTTATTCGATTATTACTTTCATTACTCAAAATTGACCAAAGTTTATATTCTATATTCATATGTATACATAAAAAAAAGGAATTTGCACATTGTTATTATTATTGTCATTATTATAATTTACTTTGACCGCGTCTCCTCTTTCCTACGCTCATTAGTATTATTCACGATAACTATTATTTAATTAATTTTGAAATGTTTAATGCAAACAAAATTCAAACAAAATATGACCGTTTCGCGAAAACAATAGAGACCGAGAAGCGTGCATTCCTCCCATATGGAGTGTCAGAAACAATTATAACTGCCAAAGAACACCAAACCTATGACGGGCCATTTAAATATACACTTCGCGAGAAGAACGGGCGGGGGGGGGGGGATCGGTGTATGCCCCTCGAGTGGCAACGCACCCCACTGTTTACAGCGCCGGTCTCTTGTTGCGCGCCACCCGAGCGGCCGACAGTAATTGATGAGTCTACGTCGGGGCTGTTATCTCGGCGAGAAAGGAAAGGCGCGAAAGCATCGATAGGCGACGTCTATTTAAACGTCTTGGCACGTGCGCGCGCGCCTTCCACGATTCCGATCGGGATATGTGCAGCGGGAAAATGCCACGCTCCAGACACCCGCGCGAACGTTTCCGCGAAGCCGACTCAAAACTGACGAGCCGGATTAATGGCCCGCCAACACGGTCGTGAGATTTTGGTAGCAGATTTTTTTTTTATATTAATCCTCAAAGAAATTGTAGATGTTACCATCTTAAAGTTGGTTGTGTAACCTTTTTATTCGTTATGTAACTGGTCGAGATTTTCAGTTTGGAATTTGAAATAGAAAAAAAAAAAGGAAGATGTCATTTGACATTGTAGTCTTTGACATTTCTAATTATTAGTAGTTGAGGTTATAGATAATTTAAAAAATGATTTGTAATGTTTTATATTGAATGATACTTATTGCTTTCATAAATTGAAAAGGTAATATGAAATTTCTAAGAATTTTTTCTATTTAAAAAAAAAAAAAAATGAATATTGAAAGTTATAACATTTTATAAGAATTTATGTATATATTATCATCATTGTTTAGCGTAATTTTGAAATAAAATATTTTTTAGATTCAAATTACAAAATATGTTTCATAAATAAATTATAAAATAAGTGAATAAAAATTGATAAAGGTAGATGAATTTAAAAAAATTTTAAATTAATGTTTTTTATATTTTAAGAATTTAAATTTTGCGCGCGCGTGTTGATTCTAGTAAATATAAATAATAAATAGGTTGTAGTTATATTCAGACAAATGTTGATGATGGAAATATTGACAAGGATTTATCAATTCAATATTAAATTGACTTAATATTGAATCAATGTAATAATGATTTTATTTTTGAATTATCTAATATTGATTCAATTTTAAATTCATTTTAAATAAGTGAATAAATAGAATTCCGTCAATGTTAAATTCATTCGCCGAAAGTTTAGTCTTCACTTTTTGCTTTTTTTTTTATTATGCATACTTTTTATACTACTACTTATCATTATGTGTACTTATCTAAATAATCATCTAAATACTGATCTACTGGTTAGTATTATTTAGATTAGAATTTAGATTAGATTGGATTAGAAATGTGGATCAAAATACTGAATAGTGATTAAACTAATAAATCAGGAGACTCTAGTTCAAATCTCAACCGAGGGAATTGTATTCCGCCTATTTTTTGAGTTTACTTAATAAAACTCCGATTGTGATGTTTTTTTCCTGCCTTCTCTTTTTTTTTCTTGTAACACGTCAATAATAATGGACATTTTAAAATAATTCATTTCATATTTATGAAGAAAACTGGTGGCGACTTACATCGTATATAGTCACTTTCTTGACCTCGCCGCATTTGGCGCATTCTGACCGTATGTCCTGCTGGATTTCCAAAATGAGCGACACCTCATTGTCAAAATCCTCAGGCTTGAAGAGATTCTTTATCACGACGACGCGTTCGCATTTCAAAGGTTCGCCGAGTAACTTGTCCGGCCTCCAGTCGAGTAATCTGAAATCAAACGAACGGTATATTTCGGTAAATTTTTAGGATGCAATGCACCTTCCAGCGAAATTAATGAGAGAAAACGACCCGAAGATGTGAAGTAAAAACGGCATTTTCGATTAAGCAAAATGACAATTTTGCAAACAGTATCAAAAATCAATAACGTGGAAAAATTAATTTTTTGTTATACTTCCAAAGTAATTAAACATATTTTTAATAATAGAGAATGTTTCCAGTTAAAAAAAAATTAATTTATCGTTTTTATTTTCACTTTCAATTTTTCTTCCTTTTGAAACGTTTTAATAAACATTTTATATTTTTTAATAATACTACTATAAGACATTTTGAATCGAAGACTCAAAGTGTTTTGTCAAATATTTGTAATTGATATATTATTTTCGGGAAAAAGTTTGTGAAACTCGAAAACATTCTCACGAACACTCTATTTCAGTTCATTCGTATCGAATTATCTCACTTCTCGTGAATCTTCTTCTGCTTATCCTTGTCTTTTTTCTTCTTCTTCGGCTTCAACGCGGGATTGTATTCCCCTTTCATCTGGAATTTCGCCCGTTGCACCGACAACGTTTTGCCCCTTATTTGCCAGCCATCGAGAATTTTCAACGCTATATCTACAGACTCCACCTGCAACAGACAATGAAACAACGAGACTGTTGAAAGATATCAATCGGAATCTGTTTAACTGTTTGGTCTTGTTTAGATTACACTGGCAATTCATGGTACAAATTGACGTTCATAACATTCAAAACAATCTCATACATATTTATTAAGTTTGTCACTTATTCAAGTAACTCATGAATACTCAATATTTAATTATATAATATTCAAATCTCGGATGGAAATCTTGATTTGTTGAATTTCTATGATTTATTATATTCGATTGAAACGCTTGTAAGAAAATTGAAGGATTTGTAAAAATTTTTGACTTTTGAATAAAAAATATCTCTCAGAAAAAACATGACGAGAAAATCAATTCAATTTCGATTTTTCAATAGTTTGCAATAAAAAGTCACATGAATTTTTTTTTTTCATTTATTTATCGATGAACTACAATCGAATCTTTCACTTTTACCTTAACATACAAATGAATGTGAAGTTTTCCACGTGGAAATATCCACATGATTCGAGCTTTTGAAGTATATTTTAACAATAAATTCAAAGTATATAAATATACTTCAAGCAGATTTTAAATACATACTTGTACTTTACATATTTTAATTGTTTCCAAAATTTATATTATGTGGATATTTCCACGTGGAAAACTTCACATTCATACATGTTAATTGTTAATTGTTAATTGTTAATAAACAATATTCGATTGCCTTTACCTTCACAAAAAAGCCTCGTTACAATTTTCGTTTTCCTTTTTGAAAAACAACATTTTTCAACCCGTTCAATTTCGCCGTTCGC
Source organism: Aradophagus sp. ZL-2020 (assembly GCA_022817685.1). NCBI lineage: Eukaryota > Metazoa > Arthropoda > Insecta > Hymenoptera > Scelionidae > Aradophagus > Aradophagus sp. ZL-2020. Next base: position 11,093 of record JABFOV010002583.1, on the reverse strand, counting down.
GTGATATCGTTTCGCGGTCGTCAGCGTTTCGTGGACGATGCAAACGAGCGCGCCGGCGGGGAAAAGGACCGTTCGGATCTTCGAGTGACCGAACTTAATTTACAAGCGACCGTACAAGGCTCGCGGCGGCGGCGGTAGCCGCGAAATCGGTGCCACGAGAAAATGATATAACTCAACTCGCACGCTCAATTGATTCCGCAATCGATTTAATATGCGGCCGATACGTCACGTCGATATATCACCGCGGTGTCCGCGCCGCGAATGCCACCAATGCCATCGCCGATTCACCGTCTTATGTCATTATCTCGCCGCGGCGGTAGTCACGATTTACGCGTCATGTTCGATTTTACGGGCTGACTGGCGTTTTGCAAACTATTTGTACTTGACATGTCGCACTGTTTTGTTCGCGAGCGGTGACGACGGCGGTTATTTTTGGACGACGGTAGTATTTTTAGGAGGGAAGATTTTACCCTCGGATGTTGTCTTGGGGTTCATCGGACCCCGGGACGCTTTTGCAATCCGCATTCTAGAGAAGGATGCACTGCATTTTAATCGAAAATCAAGTTTATCTTGATCATTGACTTCTTAAATGTACACCTTTTTCTATGAATTCGAAGAAAAGATTGAATCACAGTTTCCTCGAATAAAAGTTTTTTTGCGGAATTTATTGTTATATAATTATTGTTATAATTTATACCGAAAATGTTGTCAATTCGACAGTTTGATTTTTCGAATTCAATAACGTTTTGTGAAAACGGTAGAATTAACATTTGAATATTTGCAAAGACATTTTTCTTCTCATGCAGATAATATATGACTGATATTTTATCTCCATAAATAAAAAGGCTTCTGATGACAGAAATTGATAGCTAAATCACTTGACGCGATAAAAATATTTTGCATTCTATGTAAATAATACAATAACTGATGATATAACATTTATGAGTAAAGTTTATTTTCAAATTGAAACCATAATTATACGGTCCCTCTCGTGTAATCTGCCTTAAAAGAATATATGAGAAAAAAATGTGAAGATGAAATAAAATACTGCATTGCTTCGGGTGAAACTGAAGAAAGTTGTATGGTATTGCGATGTCGTAACGGTGCTTTATTAATTGTCTGATATCACGGCGTTTAAATTCCCATTTTTTACATTTTTTTTACATTTTAATTAATTACATTACCAGTTTGTTCGGGATCAATAATGAATTAATTAAGTAATAGCCAGATAACAAATATCACTGATTTATTCAGTACGTAAATTTACTTGTCATTTGTATACATTTATACACATGTTACTCGATTAATTTACCACTTTATGCAGTTACTAAGATACAACTTTCGAAAAAGTAAAACATGTTTGCATCATTACAATTAATCTACGATTATATCTATCAGGTAAGCTGCACAGAGAAAAAATATAATACGTGGGATTCTATGTGAAGTTAATGAAAAAATGGTTCTTTTATATGATTTTTATATTTTAAGTTGTCGAAAAATATAGTTTTTCTGTTAAAGAGATATAATAAAAATTCGATTTTTACCAAGGGAGTAAACCATTGTTTTACTCCCTAGTTACAAAAAAATAAAGTTTGCTAATATGAATTACAGTATTGATTTAACTTCCATAATTACTACATTTCTTAATTTCGATGTAATATGTACCTTTTTTTCCAAGTGAAAATAATTAAAGAAATTTCGTCCTAAAATTTAAAAGTAATATTTCAATTTTCTTAAGATATATCCTACGTAAGTGAAGCTCAATAAAATATTAAAATATAATTGTTCTTACTGTGACGTTGCGAATTTGTCATAGCCTTTGCCAAGGAAAAGCGCGGTAAAGCGGTTAGTCGTTAAACGATTTAAGTTTAATTATTTTCATGATCAAGGCTAATAAGGATCAACTCGCGTAAAAAAGTATCGGGTGGTGCGCGTTTATCTGACGCCGCGGATCGTGAATGACAGCGAGCTAAAGTCGATTAGCGTGTCCATCAGTTGATGCCGAGCGTGAGATAAGTCAAACCGAGCCGAGAAAAAGGAATCGTAAACGTTACTCTACACTTTTAATCGCGTTTATGACAGTCGATGTGTGCACGCCAAAACTATAAACTTTGCCTGTCTTTTGCCGGTTCAGCCGAGAGACAAGTTTTTTTATTGCGCGCGAGAAAAGTTTTCTTGTAAAAACTTTTCGTTTTTACTTTTTCATTTATGTATGTTGTGAAATTCGAATATTTATTACTAAACTCAGTAATTTTAATAATAAACAAATAGTCTGGAATTATTTAATTTTTGTACCGTCGTTACAACGTGAAACGCGCGTAACTTTGATCAAACTTGTTAACATCACCGCATTTATCTTTTTGAGATAGTAAATGTGAAAATCATCTTTTTAAGATATGATTATGAATTGATTGCTACCATGTAAAGTACGTCAATATGCGCGCGCATTTCTGCAAATTTCACACTACGTTTATCTTTTTCAAAATGAATAAATAAGTATACGAAAGCACTTTAATATAAATATTTAAAAAATATTCGAAGGATTATTATAACTATTTCGTATCAAAATGACTTGTTTGACATCTGCAAAATGCGTTTCAATTTTTCCCGCGTTCACGGGGATAAATCCACGATTTCGACCGCACTGTTGTCAAATGATGGGAATGAAGTCACGTGACAACTCGCTGATTACCGCGCAAGTACGCCCCGGGCCCGAATGGTAAATAAGGGTGTCGGCGTATTGCATCGTTCGTAACGCACGATGACGTCACTCGGCGCGCATAAACATTTCCCCGTATTTCACGTGAATGTCGGGCGCTGAAAGTCCGCCGGTCTCGAAAAGGGAGCGTGATGTAATGCAAGAAATTTAATTGTATTCGTAATTTAGCCACGCGTCTCCGCGACAAATTAAGAGCTATTTCAAAAATAGTTCATTACGCTATTCGCGCGAGCTAACGTGACACCAGATCCGCAAATATTAGACGTTGAAAGTCTTTGTTTCGAACACGAGATTTTACCAGCCGCTGCCGGAATATCCCGGGCGATGGAAACGTTGCAGTCGGATGAATATTTAACACTTTGGTCAATTACTTTTCGTCTGTTTTGTCACGATTATCAACATTTTGAGAATAATAACTAACAATCTGGCTAATTTCACAACAAGCCAGTAATTGTTTCCGAGATAGGATTGAATTTCTATTGAAAAAAAGGTTTTTTACTTCACCTGCGCGGGAAATACGACATTACGGATAAATTCAGCGGGCAGAAAGTATCACTTTTCTGCCCTTGGACAGAAAAGTCCCACTTTTCGCCCTTGTTTCGCAAAATAATATTTCTGTCATTGCAAAGATCACAATTAAATACCGAATATGCTTTTCATTTCTTTTGTATAAAATGTTTGTCTATTTAATATTTCGATTTAATGAAATCCTAAATAAAAATTAATAAAATATTCAAACTTATATTTGAACATTTTAAATGATTTCTTTATAACGCGACTTTAAAAAAAAGTACCTGCAAGTATTTCTTCTGAATATTATTTTGCAACACAATAGTCGGTTCACTCGACGAGGTATCGTTCCAACTTGTACTCGACGATAAGAAATTAATATCCGTCGGAGAATTCGTCGAAGGTCAGGCCACGCTGGATTAAACGGTTTTAACGTCTTTGAACGAGACGTGCATGGAGGCACTAAGTGCGCTTTTAATTTTTCGCTTTTTCTTTCAAAGGGATTTATCAAATTCCTCGGGATCGCACTGAAAACAAACACTTGGCGCGTCATTGATGTAAGAAATCGAAACTGCTAACGAAAGTGAAATCTCTGATATTTCTTTTCCATCTTCGTTTAATTAACAAACCGTTTTTAAAATACTTCTTTTTTTTATCTTTGGTGCAAATTTGATTTCCGATTATTGCTTCACTTCCAAATAACATACATATTATTTCATGATAAAGCAACATAAAAAAAAGTATGTAAGTTTAACATTTACACAAATGTTTCACTCGTTCAAAATCTAACTTTAACCTGCCGAGACATTTTTCTTGCTTCAACCACTTAGAATCTTGGCTCAAGAAAATGTATTTTTGACAACATATCAAGATGAATTTCATTTTTACCAAGAAATGTTTTCACCATTCAATGCATCCTTTTTGTGAATTGTTTAATTAGTTTGTTAATAATTAATTAATTTGTTAATGACTTTATTTTCTCAATAATTAATCAGTTTAATAAATCATCACAAAATATCCTCAATTGAATTTCACTTGTGAAAATATCTTTCAAATTACTCTCCTTTGAACTTACTCGTTAATAAAATTATCCGGTTGTTTGGACAATGAAAACAAAAAAAAAATGAAAATATTTTTCGACTGCGAAGTCGACCCTCCGACGACGGATCCCGATTACCGCAGCCTCGCATCTCTTTGCGTTTGCGACGTTCGATAATCCTCGGAGTATATTAATGCCCGCTAAATTAGTAGCGGCTATAAAAAAAAAAGATATTAAAAACGGTGGGAACAAAACAATCAAATCAAGATGAAAATAAAAGAAAGCAAAGCAACTTTTTATGCCCACGGCATTATGGGGAAATCAGTTTAATGTGGCAATGAAGTCGAGATTTTACGATGGAAAAGAGTTTCAATTTACGGCTGTTTTGATACACAAGTATTATTCCGACCAGCGAGATCACCTTAGTTGCAGACTAATAATTTCGTGCTTCTTTAATCGCAAAGTTTGTTCATTTTGTAGTAATAATTTATTTTAATATTGTTTTATTGAAAAATAAAAAATGAAAAACCTTTTTTATTAATATAAACATTTTTATTTTTATTAATTTCTATCTTCGCAGAAAACCAAAACATTTAATAAAAAATTGTATGTTTAAATGTTATCAAAAAAGTTAATTTAATTTAAAAGTGTAAAAATAATAAACGTCAAGATTATGTGTTATTAAACATTCTTTTTTTTATTTCATTCTTCATTTCTCTTTCCTTTTCTTTCCTAATGGATTAATCTTTTTGCATAAAGTGCATTGAAAACGATGCCTTGAAAAAAAAAAAAAAAATGTGAAACCTCGATACCCATATTTAAACGCGCGATCATCACATTTAGCTGCGTTATCATGATTCGAACCAGATCACGAGCAACGGTAGCGAACAAATGTGTACGAAGCAAACAGTCAATAACGTTATGCAAAACAAACACGCCTTTTATTTGAAAATTCGGCGCGCTCGCGATGGTCCAACAGAAAGCAACTCGTCACTCATCAGCGCTTTCGTTTTGGGTAAACGACAAGTATTTGCGGACAATCAAATTACCCCCCTCCCGGCCCTTTTACCGGCCGTAAGTGGCTCAAGAGTTTCATTGAATAATTCGATGCAACGCGGGGCCGCCGTTAATTAAATCGATTCGCTTCCAATCCGAGAGAAAGGCAATTAAAATTCATTACCGTTGATTTCAATTCGAAATGACAATTTTGACATTTTCGTTTACTTTTTTTACGGGCTTTTTTCGCACGAATGGTTTTAATTGATTTGACACAATAACTAAATTATTCGAATTTTCGTATTTCTTTTATTGTTTCCTTGACATTCGATGTTGTTATTTTATATTGATTTTATATAATTAATTAATTTTTTCGAGTCACATTAATTTATTTTGGTTTGAATTGAAAAAACAGCCATTTCGTCGTTCACATTGTACTTTACTTGTTCTCGATCTTTTTTAATAAAAAAAAAAGAAAAAAAAATAGTAATAAAAAATTCACGATGAAATATGAAAAGAATGTATTTATTTGAGCTCACTGATATCCTATCTAACTGAGCTAAGAAAACTTGCACGGGGACACTAAAATAAAAAATATTAACTTTTCAAGGAAACGTGAAGGAAAAGTACTTTTTTATTGCAGTTTGCGAGTCTTCTTTTTGAAATAAAATATAATGAAATATTTAATTTTTTACGTCGTTTATATTTAATGGCTACACTATAAAACAAAACTGTCGTAAAAAATCAGTACGATTATTTTATACCATTATTTTACAGAAAGTCGTGGAATTTTACAACGTCGCTATTGTTATTTTACATATGTTACGTGCATTTACACGAGCATGATTGGGGCGCGTTATCTTTCACAAATTGCGTGTAATTCAGACAAAACAAAAAGTTGAAGTTCATTCACAAAAGGGATGCATTGAGTGAAGAAAAAATTTCTTGGTTCAAGACAAAATGTATCTTGATATTTTGCCAAGAATAAATATTCTTGAGCCAAGAAAAGTTTCCTCGATCCAAGATACTAAGTGATTAAGCTAAGAAAAAAATGTCTTGACAGGTTAAAGTTACACTGAGAAAAATGATCTTGTAAAAATTACTAACTTTAATGGGAAACGATGGATATACTTTTCAAAATAAACAAATTATTAGTCCATTCTGTCTGAAAATCGTGACATGTTTACAATTATGACCTAAAATCTGAACAAATTTTATTAGAATGAGATAGTAATTTTCTTTTTTGGGTAAAGTATGTCCACGCTTTACCAACAAGTTAGTAATTTTTACTATTCATTTTTCTCCGTGTAAATTAATTATTCAACAAATATATATAACTAAACCAACTAAACTAATAAAACCACTTAAACAACGGACCAAAAATTTGGCTCACTTCCATGGATTTCAACGAAGTTATGGGGTTTTTAACAAACGTCTGTATTCGTGGTTATACGCCTATTCCATATCGATTGCAGCGCTAAAAAAATAGCCCGCTGGGGTGAAAATTGTAAACCTTTAGCGAACAGGGATAATTCATCATTCGTTTTTAACAATAAATTTAGATACTTTAAAAAACAAAATAATTGCTGTGTGTCCGCTTCATAGTTCGGTTATAGATGGCGCGAAAGTAAAATTTAAATATATGGAATCGGCGTATAAAAAACACTAAAATGAAAAAATTGTAAACCTTTAGCGAACAGGAATAATTCATCATTCGTTTTTAAAAATAAATTTCGATACTTTAAAAAACAAAATAATTGCTGTGTGTCCGCTTCATAGTTCGGTTGTAGATGGCGCGAAAGTAAAATTTAAATGAATGGAATTAGCGTATAAAAAACACTTTTTTGTAATCAATTATCGTAACTGGAATAAATTTGTTGTTATACCAGAAACACTTGAGCAAGAAGATCCGATGCCCTGCAACGCACGGGCAAGGAAAAGAATTCCGTAACTGCGTCCGAAAGCGAAGATCAGCGTTGAAACAAACATTATGATGAAACCAGTGAACATAGGTATGCTGTATCCGATTCTGTAAAACAAATTTAATTGTAAATCGAGATCGAAAAGATGAAAAAGGATCTCAAATTATGACCATTTTTGATGACTCAAATCACTCAAAATGAGTATTGAATAATAATAATATGATTACACTGTTGATAATTTTAAATAAAATAAATAAAGTTTCATTTTAGAACTGTACCTTAAACTGATTTATGAAAAAAGATGGATATTTAAAAAACCAACAAATTAAAACTTGGAACCTACATTGGTTTATATATATATTGGAATATATTATGAATATATAATGAATAAATAAAGAATATATAATGGAACCTATATTGGAATATATATATATATTCCAATATATATATATATTGGAACATAATGCTGAAAGTTTCTTAAATTTAAGATACGTTTAACTTAAAATTCTGAAATCGCGGTCCCAAAAGTAACTAAAATATTTCAGAAAATCTGGAACATTTGTAACATCGATCGAACTTACTTATGAGTTAATGGACCTACGATCGGATTGGCTAGTAATTGTACAAAAGCTTTTGAAGCAAACATCATTCCAACTGCCACTGTTTCTTTCAGCAAAGCCTGGTGTCTCTGTTCTTTTTCGGATTTAATAAAAACAGTTGAATTAATCGTTGTTGAATCTGAAATAAATATCAGTTTAATATTATTATCATTGTTATTATTATCATTGTTATTATTATCATTGTTATTATTGTTATAATATAAATAAACTTAGATAAATAAATTAGGGGACATTACTGTAACATCGCAATAATGCAAATTTATGACACAACCAATATGATAAAAATGAATAAAAATCAAGAAATCACCGATGCTTGTAGACGTAGCAGACAAAATGAATTCCAAATGCGAATTATTATTGCTGACGACGTGGGTGTTTGGATAACAGGTACATTTCGTTGTTGGAGTTGTTGTAACAGCTTTTTCCGTCGACGTTGTGTCGACGGGGTTGTCGATGTGTTCTAATGTTGCGTTTGGATGTTGTATGTCGTAGAGAAATTCCGGAATGATTGGAACTGAAAACATTGCAACATTTTTTCTTATTAATATAGACCCAAAAGAAAATCAGTCATATATTATCTATTCCTTTCGTTCTATCCCGGAACGTTATTTCAACGTCGACTCAACGTTGAACCCAATCTTTTACTGGACCACCGCGAACCTCGTCCTTTCTTTTATTCATCAATGTCAATTCATTAACGCCGGGCCGAAAACAATTCTCATCGAAATAATTCGATAAAACGGCGTCAATTTTCGAGCGAGCCCGGGAAACAAACGAGCTGATACTTTATCGCTGCATTTAATCAGAGTTCCGGGATATCGAGGTGCATTTTTCCCCCTGGAAACAAAATTCGGCGGGGAGGGAAACGGGTCGCGTAGTTTAATTGGCCCTCTGGTGGCGAGACGGCCACGGCGGTGGGGGGAGTGGAGATAGGGGGAGTCACTTTCGCGAGAGGCTCCCCCTATCGGATCGGACGTCATGCACATGTATTGCTCTGCGGCCCGCACGTGTAATAGCGCTCCATAAATGCATGACCACTTATCTGGATTAGTGACGTGACATACGGAAGCCTATACGTTTCCTTGCAACCTCGGACGTAACCTAAGTTCCCCGGCAAAAGAGTGGCTGTTGAATTAAACATATTCGGTGGAAAAGTTAAAAGCTCGAATAAAAAAAAATGAATGAACCAACGCATTTACAGCCGGTGAAATGGGTCAAAGTTAACTTGAAAAGTAACATCTGGTAACATACCTCAATAATTTTTGCCAAAAAATGTAATGAAAGTGGTACGTAGTAATGGCAAGGAAGAAAAGTACTTACTTTTCTCACTGGTGAGACAAGTAAGTTCTCCAACTAGAAGAAATAGTATGTTATTTATCCTACGACTTTTCAGTTGGTAGCTTGAAGGACTGCCAACATGGAAGTCATTTTTTCCAAGTGAAGCACGATACTTTTTTAAATCGTAAAAATAAAATATAGTTGGTATCACCAGGTAGTAACATATTTTATTCTCGTATTAGAAAAGATATTTTTTTCTCCCTGAAAAACAGTTGAAAAATAGTACGTTTTACCACAATTTTTAGCCACGAATGGAAAACAGGACTTTTCACAAGTTCCCACTTGTGGGAAAAATGGTTACTTTATCGATGACAACGCGTTGTGAAAAAAATTTGTTTTTACGCATTAAAGGAAATTGTGTTTCAATTTTTTTCACAACAGAACATTGCTACATTTTAGTATTAATCGATTGTACTGCTTGTGTCCATTGTTTACCGAACTATCTTCGAAAATTATACGAATATTGTCTTGATTAATACTTATTTCTACTATATGCAAATAAGCTGCAAATAATGGGCTTCATTTATCAATGTAATTATGTATTGTTCCCCTTCGACCTACTCTGTATTTAATAACACTTATTTTAGCGCGAAAAACAATTCATTTTGAATGACTCATACATTTTAATGGCTATCCGTCATCCAGTTTATCAGTTGTAAATTGAATTTCGTTGTTTATCAAATACGGAAATTGAATGTCATAACGCAGCCAAAAGAACGAGCGTGTGCTTCGCTAATTAATACGCGAGAAAATCAGAACATAAATAAATAATGTTTTAATAGCTTGAATCAATCTATTTATAAAGAAATGTTTAAATAAATATTCGTACTCAAATGGTCTGACACGTGACGAAGTTATTATAAATTATTTCTAATATATTAGGGATAGTTATATATGAATATATATATATATATGTATATATAATTATATGAGTAAAATTAATTTTAAAAAATTCATAAAAGCTTCATCGAGTTTTGAACACGACACCTCTTTTTTACAGTATATATATGCTGATAACATGAAGTGATGCTTCAAGCTTTTATTACTATACTAGTGTTTTTTTAAATAACATCGTTACAGTTGGTAATTTTTTAAAATTAACACAATCCAGTAATTCTCTCACTTTGGGAGAATCTTGTTTACTTTTTAATTATCAAAGCTTCTTTTTCGTTCGAACGCACGAACTGTTAAAAGTCGCGAGGTGGACAAAAATTCATTAGCAAGTTCATAACCTATAATTTCTTGAACAATTGCGGAAACTGTTTTGCCCAACATTTGATCATCTTGAAATGTTTCAATTTCATCATTCGAAAATGTAATTTATAAAAACACCAGCTCTTTGAAATACGACGTAACCTTAATGAATTCAACGCTTCGAATGCGATTATAAAATCAGTTGAAATCGTAATGAAAAGTGATGATAATTGATGCAGTATTTCGACATCGTTTCTTGTCGTTGATTAAAAAAAATTAATTCCCCGTTGCAGAGCTATAAACTCGCGCAGCTAAAGAAGGTCATCATAAGGACGTATTTAGTCGACTGCCGTCCTTTGGGGATATTGTCTTCCCTCGAAGCAACGATCCCCTCGTCTTAATCCGCGCTCGATCCTTGCCATTTTAGTCCTGAGCTTTTGAGCGAGCCTTCCGAGGTATTACCTCGACTGATGCAATTTCCATTTTCATATGTTCCGTCTTATTTTGTCGTTTCTTTTTTTTTTTTTTTTTTTTTTTTTTTTTTTTTTTTTTTTCAAAAATGTTGTTTTTCTAATTAAACTTCTATTTATCCTCTCTCTTTTACATACCCCCGCGCCCCCGCGCCCTCTCTCCTTTTCTTGTACCGCCCTCTGCTTTAAAAAAAAAAACCTTACTTATCCCAAGTATCATCTCTTCTGAACATATACCATCTTACGCATCCACCGCTCAGACAGTGACGACGACGTATGTGAACG